>MINK01015827.1:9051-26278 GCA_001735545.1 Phormia regina
TAGTACATGCGAGTTGTTTTCGTTTTGTTAAATATTTTTTTTTTTTTTGAGCTTGATATTTTTAAATTATAAATTATATTATTAAATACTTAATATAAAATAAGTGAAATCGAAAGAATTGAAATTTATTTCTAAAGGATACTATCAAGTGTTTTAAAAATCCATAACAATAATATTAAAATTTAGTCTTGGTGCCTGCCGCCAAGTATTGAAATTACACAGAAAAAAATCAGCAACTAACAAAAATATATGAAAATAATTCATTCAATCAAAAACTTGCTCAAATTTGCACCTCTCACCAAAATGATTATATCAATTAATAAAATTTGTAAAAAATGATCAATTAATTAAATCAAAAAAATTAAAATTAATATAATTAATTTGACGAAAGTTCAATGAATGATCCTATGAATGATCTATATCATAAACATTTATGAAAATAGTTTTCGTTGAGTTTTTGCCAAAAACTGCATGATAATGGTTTTTGATTTGTATGAATTTATGTAGTTTTTCATTTAAAAACTAAATGAAGCCTAAAACTACTAGCTTTTGTTTCATGTAAATGGCGTATTAATTTTAATAAAAGAAAATCAAGTTTCAAATTAAAAAGTTCGTTAAAATAAAGATGTTTCTGTCAAATTGTAGATTTTCTAGCTATCAAAGTCAGATTCAGATATACTATTTTTATAATTTTTTCCACTAGGATTTTATTTTTGCTACTTATTTAAGTTGGATTTGATACTTGATATCTATTTAATTCCCCAAAATTTAATTAATGTAAATAAATTGTAATTTAATTCCTCTGTTTCTATATATTTTTTTTTTCATTTTATTTAAATTACATTAATTTATTATGATTTTTTTTTTAATCATCAAACAATATCTACAAAATACATAAAATAACTGCAATATAAACTAATAAAAAAAATTATTATCTTACCAAGTGGAAATAATTAAAAATAAAATAAATATTTACAATATAGCATGCAAATAATACACATACATAGATAATAAAATAATATAATAAAATTCAACAACTATTTAAGCATTTAATATCAATTAGAGAACAAAAACTAACAAAATACTTTCACACTTTGCCATCATTCCCTACTTATGTTACTTAACAACTAGAGACCTGCATTTACATGTAATATGAACATTAAAAATTATCCAACACAATTAAAAACGAAAACGTTGACTGGCTGTTCGATAAGGAGTATAACCTCTACTATCTTTATATTGGTCCTCATCCTCATCTTCAGAACTTTGTGATTCAGAAGAATAGTAAACAGATTTCATGTAACCTGGAAAGGGTGTTACAGACATTAAATCATCACCATTATCATCATCAGGAGGTTCAACAGCCATAAATGATATCGCAAAACCTTTAAGAGATGTACTTTCATCTGATTGAAAACGTATAAGAATGGTATCGGAATAGGAGACTATAACCGGAGGTTTCTGAAAAGAAAGTATAAACAAAAAATTAAAACATATTTAAGTAAAGAGAAATTTGTTTACAGAGATACATAAGTAAAAGAAAAACTTACTCTATTACCACAGTATTTGCCATGATTGGTATTACGTTGGAAACTTTGTTCTTCAGATATTTCCAAATAATCGTAGTCACATCTCTCGGAATATTCAATTTCAAAATGTAGAAATTTAATTTTAACACTACTCTCTGGATCTGATTGTATGCGCCAATTACAATACATATTACGTTTATAGGGTCTAAAACCATAACGGGGATGTGAATAAAATATTTGTGATTGATTGGTGGCTCTTAAGTAGCCACCACATTCTGTAAGAAAAAAAATGAAATGAGATAAATAAACCACAAATTTATTATACAGAATTTATTTTTTATAAAAACATACCTGTTGAATAAGTGGCATAGAAGCCTTTACGCTGCAAACCTGCATCCGTTTTCAATACCATAAACATATCATTGGAGGAGGCCACTACAGCATAAGGCTCCCTACCACCACAATAAATACCTAGAGTTGAACTATTTTCAGATTTACCATCATGTATGGCCACGAAATCATATATACATTCTTGATGATTTTCTAATTGAAATTCATGGAATGTTAATTGTACCCGATGGCCCAAGACTGTACGAAAATGCCAATAACAATAGATATTACGGGGATAATCTTCAGGATATCTGGGACTTGAGATGACACCATATGGATTGGTTATTTCAAATTTACATTTAGTTTCGGTACAATTATGACGATTTTCATGAAGGCTATAGCCATTGCGACAACTACACATATAGGAACCAAAGGTGTTTCGACAGTGATGCTGACAACCGCCATTATTGACACTGCATTCATCCGTATCTAAAAGGAAAATAAAACAGATATTGAAAAATGAAAACATATTAAATATAAAATTTCTACCACAAGGTAACAAGGTATTGTTGTGAACCCAGCAGATTTTTTGTTTTGGGTTTTCAGATGTCGTTTTTATATATTAAAAAATTATGAAAAAAAACAAATAAAATAAAATAAATTGAATAAAAAAATTATTAAATTGTGAGTTTTTTATATTATAATTGTGTTAGCACATTTAACATCCAGAAATACTCCTTGTTTGGTTGTTGTATTTGTTGCCGTAATGCCTTGACTGCTACTATATAAATATGTTTAAAGTAAAGATACAATATCTGACAAAGTACTATTATTAGAGATATGTCAAGGTACAGTTTTCATTGATTTTAGTTCATAATCATTTCTATATGAATCAAAAGTCAATAAGACTTAAGCATATTGTTTAATTTTTATTTATTATTTTCTTATTTAAAAAATGTTTAATATTTTCTTTGGAACATTTTTGAAAAATTTAAGCAAAAATTTTGCAAAATTCTTAAAATGTTTATAAGGAACAATTTTAAAATAATAATACAATCTATAAACCAAATTTTATTTATTATGAAAAATGTTTTGGGAATAAAGTCAAGTTCGATTCATAGTATTTATGTAGAAAAGTTTTAAATATATTACGTACTTTTTTTTTCTGTAAAATATTTATTATATTTTTATTTGTATGTTTTTTTTTTTCTTTTTTGTTTTCTATTTTCAGTGTACAATTATTTGACTTTACAAGACTGAAAACTGACAACTCTCCCTAATAATTCTACCTTGTTTAATTCTACCATGGTTTTAAGCTAAGGTTGATTGATCATTAAGCACCCCATAGACATATACTGCATTAGCTACTGCAAAAGGTAAGTATGTTTTTGATTTTCATGTTATATTTTTCATAAACAAAAATAAAAAAACAATAAAATATTTACAAAAGAAATATTTGAATCAATATTTCTTGCAAGAATAAAATACAATATGTGTTACAGTGTAAACTACTTAAGGATTTTCTATTGATCTTTTTCACATGCCAATGGAATACGTAATATTTTAATGACGAAAATCTGAATACTATATATTATCGTCTGAAAGTACCTTTTCGAATATTTCTGTTTGTCATTTTAAAAGAAAAAATATTTTAAATTTACTTTTTCGCAAAAATACATTTTTGATTAAGGAATGTCTGACAAAATCATTAAGCGTATAGGTGGGTTCATCGGCAATAATTCTCTGCAGTTTGTTGATATGGTTGCGTTTAGAAAATAAATTAAATTCTGCCAAAATATCGTCAAAACAAACACACAAAATACATTATCTATTAAGAGATTTATCAAGGATTCTTTTCAATAATTTTTTAATTAAATTAAAATATTGTGATAATTTTTACAAAAAATAAAACAATTCAATTACATTTCAATGATAATTTAATTAATTAGTAAAATAATTGAGTAGGTTTTATTCATAATTGAAAATGAATTTTAGATTTTTCTATGTAAAATTTTAATTGATTTTAGTAATTGGATTAATTATAAAAATATTTAAAAAAGCATTTTCATTTTCATTCAAATCTCATTCGTATAGTTTTATAAAAAGAAATACTTTATTTGGGTGTTTCTAATACATAACTGTGTTAGTTAGGGTCCGCAGCGATCCCGTTGCCACAAATACATTTTAGTTTTGAAACATTAAAAAAAAAAACAAAAATATGAATTTTTTTACGTTTCAACTTCCAATTTATCTTGTTTTTGTTTTTCGGATTAACGTATTTTTATGATATTTGCAGCAATATTCTATACAGTTTTGTAATAAATCTAGTAATAAATCTTAAGGCTCTATAATTTATACTACATGACTGTTGCATGGGATCCTGAATATTTTATTTATTCCTCTAGCCTTGGTGTGCAAGAAAATTGCAAAATTTTAATTATTTCTTAATATTTTAAGAAAAAATATGGACACAATAGAGTATAAATGAATTAAAATTTTTATATTAATTCGCAATATTTATCAAAATTTCATTAAATTTCAATGTTAGCTTAAATGCTAAACATTTCTTTATAATAACTAATGGTATATTTCATAAATCAAAAGTACATACCTATTTTAAACTTAGCCGAAAATCCTGTATGTTGCACCGATTTATCCGAAAAGAATTCCAATCTTAATATACTTTGTTCCGAATTAATTATAGGTGGTATTTCATGGCCACAATAAACACCAATTTTCTTTAATCTACTATCTCTTAACTTTGAATAAATCACCAAATAATCATAATTACACTCCGTATACTGGAATTTGGTGCCTTCCAAATCAAAATGAGTAAAATTTAAAAATACCGCATGATTAGCTGGGGCAACAATTTCCCAAACACATTCTTTGGAAATGGGATAAACATCTGGCCATGAGGGCGAATTTACTACACCATGACCCACACTGGCATCAATAATGCCGCCACAAGCATCTAGAAATAGATAAAAAAAAAATGTTATGGTATTTAAGAACACGGCAACAATAACATAAAAAGTATAGTTGTATGTATTATGTACGTACCTTCACATGTCCTGCCATTAGCCTGCAATTCATAGCCAGCAAAACAACCACATTGATAGCTCCCCAATGTATTAATGCATTCATGTTCGCAGCCATGATTGGCAAATTTACATTCATCAACTTCCTGCATAAATACAGCTGAAAAGCCAACTTTTTGTACTGAACCATCCGAAACGAATTTTAAATACATTTGATTACTGTTGGTTCTATTTGAAAAGAAATACAAAAATAAAACTAAATTAAAATTTCAATACAAATATTTTTGATTAATTGTTACTTACTTTATATTAGGCGGCAATTTGTAACCACAAAATATCCCTATTAGTTTAGAATCCGAACTGTTACCATCACGTATTTCCACATAATCATATATGCAGTTGTCATGATTTTCCAATTCAAATGATTGAAACTTTAAGGCCACTTGATGATTGTCGGGCACAGTTATACGCCAAACACACTCCTTATCAGGAAAATATTCCAAAGGGTAATTGGGTGAGTCTATGCGCCGATCCTCGGTTAAAAATATATCACCACCGCAGACCACTAAAATTTGTTTATTGAAAAATATAAATAAATAAATAAATAAATAAATAAATAAATAAATAAATAAATAAATAAATAAAAAATAAATAAATAAATAACATAAGAATAAAATTAAAGTACACAGAAAAAAGCAAAGAATCAAATATGTTAGAAAATAATTTATTCAATAAAAAACTTGTTTAAATTTGCATCTCTCACCAAAATGATTATGTTAATTACTGAAAACTGTAAGAAATTGAAAATATAAAAAAATCCAATTGAAAAATTAATTAAATTAATTAAGTGGATGATTGAATGAATTTGAAATTTAAATGAGAACAACAAAATCTTACTTAAATCTTTTAAACAACAGTATATACATTTTTAATTCATTCAATTATCTATTTGCTTGATTTAATTAATTTAGCAATTGGAAATATTATTCTGTGTGTGTGTTTTTTTTTTTTTGTTATTTTACAGTTTTTAATAATTAATATAATCATTTTAGTGACAGGTGCAAATGTAAACCAGTTTTTAATTCAATGATTTTTTTTTTCATATACGTTTTTTTTTAATTGTTGACATCGGTGTAACATTTATAAATTACACTCCATTTCTTAAAGAAAATATTAATAATTTCGGCTTATTAAATCCTTTTTAGGATTCTGATCTTATTGAACTACCAATTCAGCAAAAATTACATTTTCATGCTTCATTTCTTTTTAATTATTCATAACAATTAAAATTTTTATAATTTTTTTTTATCAAAATATTTTATACTTTCGGGTTATTATATATGAATAATTTTGCATATTTTCAGGCTTCATAGCTAGAATATTTTTTTTTATCAAAATATTGAAATTTATTTGCATTCATTATCATTATTACAGAAATATTTCATACAAAATTAGTATAAATGACCTTTTTGATTTCAAATCTAAAAAATGCGATTTTATTCATTAATTAAATAAATTAAAGCTGATAAATAACATTTAATAATGGTCAGTTTTGAAATTTAACGCTTAGAAGTGTTGAAATCTGAATGTAAAGTTCTGGCTCCATATTATTATTATTATTTTTTATTTTTTTTTTTTGACAAAAAAATATTTTAATTTTTTAAACATGAATATTATTAATAAGCTCCTTCTCAGCCATAAACTAATAAAAAATGTCTATGAATAATGATTTAAAGTTTGGAGAAAAATATCCGTTATGCAAAATTATGCCTATAAATGAATGAAAATATGTTTACGTTAATACTCGTACAGATTATTACTTCATTTACAAAATAAATTTATTCTCTTTTTAAAAATTTTTTTTTTAAACATTTAATATGTCCCCCTTTTAAAGGAATTTAGTTGAGTTTATTGAACACTAGAGAAAAAACGTTTTTTTCTTTTTCTGAAATTCATTCTATTGCATATAAATCAACAATTATTTCATTTTTGTTTAATAGTCCGAAACTAATTTCCTACAAAATATAAAAGAAAGAAATTGTTAGGCTAACAATGAAATTTTTTGGAACACAGCAAAATGTCTATGAACATAATTCATAATGAAACTGAATTCTCTCACACAAATGTACACACATTATTTGTAGCTGAGGACTTTGGAAGTATAGTATAGAAAGTACCCTAAAAGTCATTTAAGTATAACAAGAGCATTGATTGGTACGTCTATATATAAAAGTCTGTAAGTACTATATACATACATATATACATACATACATACATACATACATACATACATACATACATACATACATACATACATACATACATACATACATACGTGTATTTTACTGTGTATGTACTTGTTTAACAGTCATAAATAACACCTGTTTTCCCATTTATTCTTATCCTACTATTGGTAGATTCTCTTTAAAAGTTTTTTTCTAAACGATTTATTAAGTTAATATATTTAGCTTTTTACTTGTCATTTGTAATTATTAAAAAAAACACTTACCCTCAAAATCAGCTATAAAACCGCGGAACCCTTTAATGCTACGCCGATTAACGTAACTTATCAGCATACGACTAGAATCACTTTTAATCGTAACAGATGTATGATTCCCACACAAACGTTGTATAACTGGTGATTTATGCCAATAACCATCACGTACTTCTATATAATCTTCACTGCAATTGGGAGAAAGGAAAAGGTTCTGAAAGAAAAAAAAAATATTGGACAATTTTTTATTTATTTATTTTTATTTTTTTTTTTCCTACAAATAATTATAATTTTTTATATAAAATTACTTTATAAAATAAAAATTTTGTTGTAAAAATAACAAAACTATAGAAAACTATAGAATCTGGAATAAGATTATTACTATATATTTTTTTGTTTTTGCCTCTGAAAGTATGCAACGAATCATATATCAAATAAAATTAAAATACATGAAGAATTTTTTCTAACCGATTTTATTTTAAAGAAAAAAAATCCAAAAATTTACTTAAAATTCAAAATGATTAAAATTGAAGAGGAATAAATAAAATGTTTTGAACTATTTTGGAATTTTTAGATGATTAGAATTGATAAGTGACTTTCAATTTTAAAATCCAGGAACTTAATATCACAAATACAAATTAATAATAATAATGATAACAACATCGTTCCAGCTACTATTAAGAAGCTAAATTTTAGATTTTTCAACTATATTTAGTGCAATAAACTAATTTATACATATTTATCCTATCGATCTGACAGTTCTTTAAATAGACAGACTACCTCTCTACCACTTGCCCATTGAGGGAAGCAAAACCTATATTTGATAGAATAAAAGAAAACATATAAGAGAGATGAGATATATATGATCAAACCAGACCATTGTGTTTATGTATAAAAATTCGATATGGGATATACAAATTATTACATTAAACATTTATATTAATTTATGCAATTTTAGTGATTCCCACTTATATGGGAGCTATAATCAATAATGAACCGATATTCCTGAAATTCTCAATTGATTTCTATATACATGAGTAGAATACAAAGAATTTATATTCGTTGATCTTCTATTTCGAGAGGAAATAACTTCCAAAAGGTTTTTTTGGTGTCAGACTCTTTATTTTTATATTTTTAATATATCGTGTTAATATTGTAGCCAAAAGTTAGTTCTAACACTATGTTTTTCACTTTTTGTTTTTAGGCTCCCTACAAAACGGTCAATTTGCAAGTTTTTATTCGATTTTCAAAGTTATGTAAAAATAAAAATTGATAACTAATGAGAATTTTTATTTGCGATTTGAACATTTTTTTAAATATTCTATATTAGAATCTAAAATTATCTCAATGATGTCTGAAGAAGAAAAAAAACATTATAGTTGGATTTTTAACATGTTTTAGATGCTTATGGACCATACGGGTGTACGTCAATTAACATTTAATGAAGTTAAATTCGTGGTTATAAGCATAATATCTTAGATACCAAAAGTAATTTCTCAAAAAACGTTTAATTAAATTGAAACATTTCTGTAGTTGGCGTTTAAATTCTAATTATTTCAACATTTTTTTCATAAATTTTTTTTCGGTTGCAGTTTTTCTTTTTTCAAAATTTCATTTACAATTTAAGGTTCGAACTCATTTCAGCTTTTTATTAAACATTCCAGATATTTAGTTTTTTTATCTCCAGATGTTATAAATTTATCATATTGTTTTTTTTTTTTTAATATTATCTTTTACTCCTTTTATTTGCGATAAACAAAACGGCCTATATGAACATTAAAAAGAAATTAAGACAAAAATAGGCTATCTGCCATAACTTCGAAAATAATGGGATTAAAGGATTCATTTCTTAGTGTGAGGTTGCGTAGAAGTAATACAAATAACTCTTAGGAGAACGGATTGCAAAATTGTGAAAAATAAGTGAAATAAACTGTTTTTATGTTCTTCTGAACAAATGCATGTTGCGTGAGTAAATAAGATCTTTTTAATTTCAAAAAACAGAATTGTTTGTATTAAATGAAATAAATAAGGGCATGAACTATTATATAAATTTCATTGCATTTGTAACATTTTTAATAAACATAGTCTAAATTAAGGCCGGCTTTATCAGTTTAATTATAACAAACATTAATAATATATAATTCAGAAATTCATATAATAAATTGTTTAAAAAGAATCTTTTTCAACTTACCACTTGATGCAACTGCAATATAATCCTTTCACCATTTGTAGCCGTTATACGCCATTCACATGATTCCAACGATTTATCAAACTCCGTATTGAAATCATCGTCATAACCATCACTGCCACTACCTTCGACTTCATCAAATAAATCATTGCCACTTCTTTTTTTATAACTATAATGTGGGGCAATAATTTGACCCGAATTTTGTTGAAATGTACGACCACATGTAGCACATTTATATAATAAATTTGCTTGAGCTATATCACCTTTACTCAATTTAATACGTTGGCCAATTTCAATCTTTTCATGATCTCTTATACCCAAAGGTTGTATAGTATCCAAATAAACACTTTTCGAAAACGTATTACGGGCATAATGCATTATAGAATTATAATCATAAGGTAAGCCCAAAGAATCCACATCTTCGGGAGATAAAACATCAAAATTATATTCTTGACCTTTCATGATATTGGCTTTATTAATAATGATATGTTTGTCACGATCAGTACGTGTGTGTTCATGCCAAAAGCCTACCACATGACCCAATTCATGGACCACAATACCAAATTTTTCACAATTACGGCCTATAGAGATAGCTTGACGTCCATTACCACGTTTTCCCACAAAGGAACAGCAGCTATTAAACATATAAGAAAAAAATAATAATATATAATCACTTGAAAATATCGGTAGCCTTTACTTACCCACAATTTTTTATGGTAAAATATATATAATTTGGATGCACTTTTGGATCTCTTTCTACAAATTTTATACAAGTAAAATTTTCCCAATGTCTCATGGCCTGTTTAAAGAGAGCCTTATGGGCTCCACTAAAAATATGATCAATTTCATAAGGTATAACACCATAATCCCAGATACGTTCTTTTTTAGCAGTAACAGCACGTCTGGGACGATTTAATCCATCATTTTGTAAACTGTCATCCAATATTAAATCATTATGTTGCATTAAAAGAGGAGGACTAAGAATAGAAGAATAAAAACAAAATATATATATATATTTTTTTTAATTTTTATTTTAAATAAAGTAATAAATTTATTTGGTAATTTTTATTTACAATATAAATGTTATTAATATTAATACTTATACTAAGGCTTATAATTATCTTTAAACATTAAATTTAATATAATTATCTTAATCTAAAATCACTTTAACAAGATTAACATTAAATACAATTTAATCCCAATAAAACGAGACTTAATTAAGTTTGTGTATTTATTTCCTCCGTCTAGTTAAGGTCACGTTTTAAATAGTTTATAGCCAAATACATATAATAGAATTATTTAAAAGTTTACAGTTGGTCAATATGTTTTAACAAATACATTAATTTAATTACTGTAAGAAGATAATTTTTTATTATTAAATTTTAAAAATGATTAACTAATGTTTGGATCTTAAAAAAAATCTCTTTTCTTAATTTTCAACTACAACTAGAGTTTAAAAGGTTCTAAAATGAAAAACCTATCGTTTTAAATGAAAATACAGAATTATTTTAAATAATAAGTTTAATCTTTTTGTATAATATTTAATAAATTCAAAAACACAAAAATTACGATTTTAATAAAATTGGAAAATAAATTATAAACAAAATTTTAAAAAAAATAAAATAAATATAAAAAATAATAATAGTAATAAAATTAACAATTTTGAAAATAAAATCTATTGAATAATTTCCTTTTTCAAGCAATTTGAAGGTTTTTATTGATTTTAGAAATACTAAAATAATTGTAAAATTGTCAAATGAAACATTTTTGACTTAATTCAAAATTGTCTTTTACTGCTTAGTTAAAACAACAACTTGAATATTGACTTCAATGCTAGATCAACTCTACATAGCATTTAAACCGCTGAATAGATTTTAATTAAACATTGAATGGGTTATGTTTTTCATTCTCGAAGGTTGACCCCTTCGAGAATGAAAAACATAACGGATTTATATAAATATTTTTACATTTCTGAATTTGGATATTTGACATCAAAAATTACATTTTTCATATTTGGCTTTTAAAAAATTAAAAAAAGCATTGAAATTCTCCATCATTTTCATAATTATATTAAAAAAAATCCTTTAGTTTAAAATTTCAAAACACTCCTTATAAATTACAGTGGTCAAAAATCATCAATTTTGGATGATAAATTTAAGTTTTTGAGCCTCTAAACAAAATTTATTGTTCATTTCGATACTTCTGTAAATTAAGTTAAATGGCTAAATATTGTGACAGTATACCAGAAAGTTTATTCACACGTGCCATTAATAAAATAATAATAATAATAATAATAATAATAATAATAATATGTTTTAACTTTAGAAATATATAGTAAATTTTTTTTATTTCATTTATCAACTCTTCATTAGCTTTCTTATAACATATACAAGAAACTTTTTGATACTTATAGGTATTTGAAAAATATTCAGGATCAAAATTATTGAATATATCTCTGTAAAAATAATTTGCATTTTTTGTTTTATACTGTAATAAATAATGATATACAATACGCCTATTTTGAGTTTATTATGTTTTCAGCAAATCAATAAAGACCGAAATCCTATTTCTAGGTCACATTTGTATGAGAGCTAATTGTTTTTGCTGACATAAAATTAGTTAAAAAACTTTTGCTGTCTATTCTTCCCGTTTAACAAAATGTCAGTAAATTGTCAAGTGGCAATAAGTTCGTAAATAGTAAGTTACATTTCTAGATAATAGTGAAAGTTATTGCTAAAAGAAAAGGTCAAATGTCATTGAAGAAAACCGTATAGTTAATTAGCAAAATGTGATTTTAATAACAAAAATAATAATAATAGAGTATTTTAAAAAAAAGTATTAACAACTTATTGCAGCATTTTTAACATTGTAATAAGAAAATTTCTTACTCAATAATATTATTTTCATAGTAAAATTTTATGAAAGTTATTTTGAGTCAATGATTATTTACTTAATAAAATAAAATATTTAATATTTATTTTGACAACATTACTACAGTTAGATTTGAAAGGTGATCGATTATTTGAATTTTTTTTTTAAGAAACCGGTGGGTTAATTGTGTAATTCAATTCGAAAAGAAAATCTTTCGAAATTGTATTTAAAATATATTGATTTTCCAAAGTTTTTCTTTCGAATCAAATTAAACAATAACTCCCCAGGTCTCGAATAGTTCGAAAAGTTGCACTTTTTAAAATTCAGAGAAAAAAAAACGGTTAATCGGGTTAATATTTCTATACAAAACTTTATTTCTTAAAAGAAAAATCAATAAATATATTATAATATGTTCAAGTTAAAATTTAATAATTATAATTATTTTTAGAAATAACTACCAAATTTTGTAGGAAAAGAATCATGAAAAATTACATAAAATTTTACTTAACATAAACAGAAATCATAGCCTAATATGGAGCTTAATATGTCTCAATTGAAACATTCTGTAGGTGAGACTTTTAAATACGAAGAAAATTTGGGTGTAAAAATATTACAGGAGTAATTCAATTTAATTATAACTAATTTATTTGTGGAATCTTACTGAGAAGCATTAGAAATCAGTATGTATGAATATTTAAACAATTATTTATAAAGTGCGATTTAAATATCACCATTTAGTACACAGAAAAAATTATCAACGTTTTTTTTTTTTTTTTTAATTTTTATCAAAATTCATATAAATATATTCAAATAAAATAAAAAATTAATTTTGGTATTATTTCATTTCCTGTACACATTTTTAATTCATTCAATCATCTACTTGATTGATTTAATTAATTGATTAATTGGAAATATTTTTTTATTTTTCATTTTTACCATTTTGATTGAATGAATTATTTTCATAATTTGGTGACTTTTTTCTGTGTACATGTTTTCTGAAATAAAATGATATTTTTAAATCCGGTTTCTTTGTAAAAAAAACCGAAAAAATAACATTTAGAAAAAGCCAACAGCAAGTTCACTTAAAACCGGTTGGTAAAACCTAATTCAATTATTATTTATTAAGTCCCTATTTATTTGCTTCATTAATTGATTTTTCTTGTTATTTTACTTCCTCCGATTTGTTACTTATAATTAAAACACAATTAATTAATTCCTATAATTTAAAAATTACCTGTTTAATAGTTTTGCTTTCTTGTGTTTGTGAACAGCTTGATTACTGCGTTTCTTGTGACGTTTTGGTCCTCGCACTTTACGGCCTTTGAGTTGTTTAAACAAACGCCTGGAAATATACAACAAAACAAATTTAATCTTTTTTGCATTATATTTATATTTAATAGTTTTTAAATCTCTCCAGGTACTTGAATTTGCACAGCAGGTACACATTTTTAAGCTCAATTGAATATTCTATGGGATTTTCCCGGGAAATTTTCTTAACAATGCTCAACGAATTATTTATGAGTGTGTGTATGCAAGAAAATTCTAAGAAATATTTAAACATTCATAATGACTGGATATTTAAGGGAAACCCCATGAAAAATGAATCCTTGTTAATTGAATTGAAACTAAAAGTGTTTGTGTTTGTTGCAAATAAAATAAAAAAAATTTACAACCGTTAATAATTTGAGTGTCAGTGTCATAAAACACTTGAAATAAAATCGTATGATCGTGCTGCGATGAAGATTACAGGTAAAAACACTTGAGATTGTGGACTGGTGTGTTGTTATTGTGAAACAATAACTCACTATTAAGGGATGGTAGGTGTTAAGTCGGCGTTAAATGTAAAATGAATGAATGATCAAGGAAATAAAAAGAGAGCTAAATAAATGAAGGAAATTAAAGAGAGCCGATAATAAAATCATTCAATCAAAACATTATTATATTTAAGTAGCTAACGATTTCGCCATTAATTAAAAGGAGGATTTTTTTGTTAAGAGCAAAGAGAGTTTAGGACATATTTAATTATTTTAAAACACCTGCTGTTTTGAGTTTTTTAATGTTCTAGATTTCTTTCCCTCACTATCATATTTTAAATAAATCTCTTTCATTTACCTTTTCAATGACATTTGTCTGAGTTTCTCTTTGGGTATGCCTTGAGAGTCATCGCCTTTATCTTTTTTCTCTGTTAAGAGTTTCTCTGGCGGTACGCTAGGTTCTACTATAATGTTGCGCTCATAAAAGAAATTATGGTGTATATCATGTTCAATATTTTTGGCATTTGATTGTATTTTAGTGACATCACTATTAAACATAAAGGCTGGCATATGATTTTGTGATTTTTTGCGTGCCTTTTTAGCAGAAATCGTAGCTTCTTTGTCGGCTTCTGCTGCCGCTAATTCTAACAAATGCTGAACATGGGCGGGTGATTTACCAGCCACGTTTCCCTTAGTATTGGGAGCCTATTAATATAATAAAAAAAAATAATAATAATAATAATAAAATTAATGTACTTTTTTTTGAATAAACATTTATTTAAAACTTACGATTTGTTTATCAGTTTCTATAAATTGTTCTGGTTTTTCCATTATATCAAAATAACCATCGGGATCTATTTGTAGATCTTCGGGCATTTTGATTAAACTTTTGCTAGCTAAACCAAAATTTAAGCCATTTATCGCTGGCAAAAGTAAAAACCCGAACAAAAACGCATAAAACTTTTTTAAAAATATCATATTATGTTTCTCTTTCACACTTTTAATAACCAAATACAACAACCGCACCAAAAAAAATATATGTAAATATTTTTATTTACGTTTGTTAAGAACTTTATTTGTGTTATTGCAATAAAATCTTGGAATTTATCTTAAGTAAATATTATTTAATATTCTATTTAATAGTTTTGTTATTTTTCTACTTTGGTTTCACTTTTTTGTCTTTTAACTTCACTCTTTGAAAAGAAATCTCTTACTGATCGTAAAACACACGCAACATGCTCATAATATAAGAATTTTGTATCTTTAACCGAAAAATAATAATAATAAAACTAACAAAAGGTAAAAAGGTAAAAATATAAAGCAAACAAACAAATAAGTTCATACACACACACACACATAATACGCATTCAAAAAATATTCTACCAAAATCTTAAGAATCATAAAAAGGCATCTTCATACACACGCACACACATGTGATCCCACACACATATGCATACATTTAAATGCTTAAAAGCCGACCGGTGCACAGACACTTACTACATAGATTCATAAATATTGGGATAAGCCATCAATAACAGCAGCCTCTGTAGTACAAAAACACAAAATTTTTGGTTAAGGGTATGAGTATATTTTTTTTTTATTCAAACAACCATAATCTATATAAGATCGCGAGCTCTTCTTACATGCATATGTATGTATGTATGTATGTATGTATGTATGTATGTATGTATGTATGTATGTATGTATGTATGTATTTATATTCCCCTATACAGAGATACAACACACACCTTCTTCATATTTAATACTCCAAAGTATCTGTTTTTCTTATTTTTTTAAGAGGATCATTGTTGAGCTTCTATATTCAAAAACAGAGATTCTTAAAAGGTTAATTGAAGAAGAACTAAATTTAACAGCCTATATTAAAAGAAATCGCTAAAAATTCCTTACAAATAATCCATATATCTTAAATTGTTAATAACGCTGAAAAAAGAAAATGGGTCTAAAATTATGATTATTCACTAAAAATCATTATTTTGCATGAAAATTTATAAAATCCTCAAGCGTCCAAATTGACAAAGGATCTGCAAATGAAAAAACAAAAACAACTTATATCCTTAACATCTTAGTAAATAAGTGACCAAATGTAAAAGAGCCTTAATTCGTGATCACTTATATTTCTAACCAAAAATCAAAATTTTGTTGAAAAATAAAAAAAAAAATCCTTAATATCTCGGTAAATAAGCCTCCAAATGGAAAAAGGCCTTCATTTGTGATCACTTACCGAAAATCAATATTCTGAAAAAAGTTTTAGAAAATGTTTATTCCTTCAATAATTATTAAGTTCTATATTTTTAAGTGAACTTTTAATAAATTATTTTTTTTATTATTTTTCAAAGATATTTTCGAAGATTCTTTTTAATTTAATTTACTGATTCAAATAAGACATTTTTGATACTTTTCATAACAATTGTGCCGAAGACCAAAAAACTTTTTCACATAGTATTCTTTGGATCTGAAAAATCACTAGAGTAATAATACTATCTAAATCTGATAAAGAAATAATTTCGATTCTCAATTTTTTAACTAATGGTTGCAAAGATAATTAATATATTAAATCTGGAATCCAGGGAAGTCGAACATTGGTTCCCGCAATACGGGAAAATCGAAAATATTCTCATGAGTGACTTCAGAAGTTCTTACCTCAATTTACTGATTGTTTATTATGGCACGTGGTTTAAATTTAAAAACTTGCAGTAAGTAAATGTAAGCAAATGAGATAATACAGAGTTAAGGACACATCCATCAAAAACTTGGTAATGACATGTAATTAAGGATGCAGTTACTTTTCAATAAGGAAGTAGATTGGTAACAACTTACTTTTAACTCAATTAATTTGGGATCAGATTTGGGAAATATTATTTTTTACCAATATTTTCATTAAAATTACAATGTCGATCGAAAATTTTTAAACGATAATAATAATAATTCAAACGAAAATTTTATACAAGAATTAAAATTATTTAAGAAATTTGACAATTTTATGTATATTGTCATATTCA
>MINK01015837.1:0-10389 GCA_001735545.1 Phormia regina
GTATTTATTACAAAATGTTAATTTAGATATATATGTATAATAACATATTTCTTTCATACACACACATACAGTTTAATATCATCCGTATATTATATATAAATTTTGAAATATTCCATTTAAAAATTGTTATGAAACATTTTATAAAATCAAAAATAAATATTGTTTGAAAATTTACAAAAAAAAAAAACAAATATTATTATTATTGGTTTATCAAAAATATTTATTGAATTATAAGATATTTTCAAATATTCAAGTTCATAAATAGTGAAAATATTTTAATAAGAAAAAAAAAGAAAAGTTTTTTGAATGTTTGATTTTATGAATTCAGTGATAGGTCCAATTTTAGTAAAAAAATATAATTGTTTTTATAAATTTAGTAATGGACTACGAAATTAATTATTTTCTGTGTACTATTTAAAAGCTTTAAAAAGTCTCTTAGATAAAGGTAATTAAATAAAAATACATAAATAAATTAAAAAGCTAATGTTAGCTAATTTTAGTTATTTATATATTTATTTTTATTTAAAATGAAAAATTATTTTTCCTTTTAGATAAATTAAAAAAAAAATGAAATCCAAATCCGCTTTAAGATTATATCTCTAACAAAAAATAATTCATATATATTTTTTTAATGAATTTGTTTTTAAATTTGAAAAAAAAAATATTTAATACTCCACAATTTAAATTAACTAATTAATTTTTTCCATTAGTATTTTAGTTAATTATTTAAAAATTTAATTTGCAAAGAATTTTTATAAGCTGCTATATTCAACTGTTTTGTTTTTTCTTTCGTTGTTTTTTTTTTTTTAATATTATATTATGCATTTACTAAATCCTATTAGTCCTTTTAGCCTGAATATGCATATGTATGTGTGTATTTTTTTAATATGAAACCCAGGAATGAGATTTTCATAATAAATATTAAGCCCCTTAGCCCCTTTACCCACATATATTTTTATATTTATACAACTGAAATGTATAAATAAATAAAAACTTTTTTATTATTACTGTTGTTGTTGTTGTTGTAGTTGAAATAAAAACAAATAAAGATTTAAATTTTTTAAATAATTTAATAGCCATTTGTAGGAAAATGGCTACTGTTTTTTTCTTTTATTTTTGTTTGTTTGTTTGTGTGTGTGTTTTTATATTTAATATTAATATTTAGTTAACTTTTTTGTTTTACGTTTTTAAACTAGGAAATATAAATTTACATTTTTTTTGTTATTTTAATAAACTATAAATACATTACAACAATTTTTTTTTAAATATTTTTTTTTAGTTTTTTGCATTATATATATAGAACATATATACGATTTATACAGAGTTGTTTTTGTTTTGTTTAACTTTATACAATGACAAACAATAATAATAATATAATAAAATAGTATTATTTTTAATAATAATAATATAAAATATATATAAACTAAAATATTTTTAAATATTTACATAAAGAATTATAATAGTTCAGTTTGTTGTTGTTTGTTTTAATATAATAGTTTAGGGTGGTTTTTTTTAGTTAAATATTTCGTTTTTTCTTTTTTTTTTAATTAAATTTAATTTAAATTACTTATTTAATAAAGTTTTTTGTTTTCGTTTTTACTTTTTATTAACTTATGGTAAATAGAAAAAAAACTTAAAAAATACAATTTTTTATTTATTTGAATGTTTTATAATTTAGATTAACTACTTGTGTTTAGTATAATACATTTTGTTTTAAATTTGTTTTTCATAAATTTATTTTTTTTTTATATTTAAATAATTATTTAATATCACATTGAATTTGAAAAAAAGTGGTACGCTTTTCTGTTACTTGTTGTTGTTGTTCTATAAATTTGTTGAAAGTATTTTTTTTGTTTAGTTTTCTTACCTCACATTTTTTTCTTTTTTGTTTTTTTAACTACTATTCCTATGGAAAGTCTTTTAAATTTTATATGTATCTAGATATATATATAAAGATAGTTTTGCTGTAAGGGGTATCTAGCTAAATAAAGCTTAAGATTTTGTTGTTGGCCTTAGTGGTGGTGTCTGTCCATCCGTCTGCCTTTAACTCTTCGAGTGCTAATGCTGCGGCTGCTATGGCCCTTCTGGCTTTAATGATACACATCAAGGCTTCTTGTTGTTGTGTTGCTGTTGTTGTTGTTGTGTTTTTTTGGAATTTATAAATGGCTGCTAGAGTTTGTTCCCCTTCCCTGTTTGCTTGTTGCACCATGGTTTGGTTACCCTTTTTATTTCCCTTTTTCTACACTAAGAAAGCTTGATTATTATTCTTATTCGCTGTTGCTGGTGGTGCGGACGCTGTTGTTGTTGCCGCCGTTGTTGCTAATGATGTTTCTGCACTGTTGGTAGTGGTGGTTGAATTACTTAAGCCTGTAGTCACACCTGTATTATTATTAGCAGCTGCTTGTTGTTGTTGCTGTAGTTGCGCCGCAGCGGAAGTAGAAGCTTGTGGTTGTGGTGTTTGCGCCAGCGCGGCTGTTGATTGTGTGCTTGTACTACATTGACTTAAATTACTACCAGTGCGTAAATGTACAGGGGCTGTGGCTGCTTGTTGGCTGGCATTTTGTTGCATTAACATAGAGGGTCGCCACTGCTGTTGTTGTGGTTGTTGCTGACCAGCATTAAGTGACAAACGAGGGTTGTTTGATTGGCGAAAGCCAGCATTAGCTGGAGGAGGAGCTAAATGCTGATGATGGGGATGATGATGATGAGCTGCCATGCCATTGGGTATCATAGACAAGGCTTCATGTTGATCATAATAATGTTCAGATTCTATGCTATGATAGATATGTTCGCTGGGTGGTCTCATGGGTATGGCATCAACAATACGTTGTCCATGACGGGTGGGTCTGGGAGAGGGTGTGGCTGTGGTGGCTGATGAATAATTGGCTTCCATATCTTCTTGATAATAGGCTGGTGGTGGTGGTGCCTGTCTGAAGAGTACACCAGGTGATACGGGCTGCTTGAAGCGTTCATGATGATCCAAAGTATAGTTGTTACCTCTGGGTGACAATTCAATTGGTATGGCATAACGTAATTTTTCCCAGAAGTAACGATCACAGGTAAGTAAACGATTGGAAGGCACTGATTTCAAATAAGGTGACAATTCGGCTACATCTTCAGCTTCCGTAGAGACATTGGTTTCTTCAATGATGACCAATTTTTGTGCCAAACCTCTTAAGGCTTCATGGAAGGCATTGCGGAATTCCAAACGATTCCATTCGGTGGCTAAAAGATTTCTGGTCAAGACCAAAATAATTTTACGTGAGGCACGGGCAGCTTCCACAATTTGCAAATGGCTGGCTTGAGGTGGCAAATCTCTTTGTTGTATACACAAACGGAAAGGAGGACGGCCATGTTCCAATTCGGTGGCTATATTACGGCACACAAATTCGTAATCTTTTTCGGAATGTAAAATAATGGCATCATATAATTTACCAGCATCTTCAAAGCGTGGCTCACATACTCTTACACCATAATGGGCAAACAACCACATTCTTACCGATTCTCTGAATACGAATACAATAATCAGCACTACAATCAGGAAGATTAAAACCAAAACAGCAGCCAATAAAGGCACATAACCACCAGAAATATCTTGTGAAGCCATATTGGCAGCATTTTCCATTAATTCACTGCAATCAACACCTTGATGTGTGAACAAATCCAATTCACGTTTAACACCATTATCCACACAATAAATATCTTGAGTATCTCTAATGACAATGGCATTATCGGCTACAAATTGAGCCAAAGCTTGCAAGAATTGGCAGCGGCAAGACCAGGCATTACGACCCATAGTTAAACCTTGTAAATTGTTGCGATATTGTAAATTAGCCAATTGAGCAATAGGCATAGAAGTCAAACGATTATTATCCAAACGTAATACTTTCAAGGAGACCAAAGGAGCAAAAGTACTGTTGGAAATGGTAGTCAGCAAATTATTGTGCAAATACAATTCTTTTAGCAAAGACAATTGTTTGAATTCATTGCCTTCCAAAGACTGTAATTTATTGTTTTCCAAATGTAGAATACGCAACATAGACAATTCACTAAACGAGCCGTTTTGTATGGTCACCACATTCGAAGAGTTCAGGTAGAGAGCTCTTAAATTACGCTTACCCACAAACACCTGATTGTCAATAACGGGCAGATTATTACCATCCATATATAAATCGGTAACTTCCTGGGGTATGCGTACGGGCAGTGTAATGCGATTTTGTTTCCCACAGTCTACAATGTTGGTCGACCAGGTAGCATCATGGAAGCAGGTACAATTGTCAGGACAAACCATTTCACAGTCGCATTGTTCAAAGTCACAGCAGTGGCAAGTGGCAGGACAATGGCTGTCGTATTTGCACACAAAATCACTGCTGGTTAGCGAAGACAATTGTCTAATCGGGGCGTTACGGCTGTGAGGCATTAGACATTCAATATTTGCCAAATCGATAATGCGTGGATGTTGGCGTGTAGTCATATTGTTAATTCTTTGCAGCCATTCCATAGAGCAGTCACATTCAAAGGGATTACCGCCCAAATAGAATTCAGGCACTGGCTTATCAGCCGCTACTGGGGCTACACGCAAAGAGTTCAATTGTAATTTTGACAAGACATTAGCATACAAATCAACTCTAGTTAATTTTGATTTATCCACAAAAGTATTAGGTTGTACTTGGCTAATGATATTGTTGTTGATGAAAATCAATTCAATGGAATTGGGTACAGACATGGCTCCAATTTCGGTAATGCGATTGTGGCTGGCATCCAAAGTAGTAACACGGATTTCTTCTTGTAATTTGTAATAGTTACCCAAGGCTTCAATGTAATTGCCATGAATATCTAACCATTTGAGGTTGGATGGTATGAAAGCATAATCAAACCAAACCAAATGATTTTCTGATAAATTCAACCATAACAAGGAAGCCAAAGTAGCAAAAATACCATTGATGTCGGTAAGGAAATTCTTATCCAAACGGATGGCTTCGATTTCGGTATTTTTATCAAAAGCACCACGTTCTATAGATTGTATGCGATTTTTGGCCAAATTCAAAACACTTAATCTAGGCAAATCAGAAAACATGCCCACGGTAATATTGCCAATACGGTTGTCAATCAAACGTAAGCCGGTCAATTGATTTAAATTCTTGAAGGTATTATTTTTGAAGTCAGATATTTGATTTTCACCCAAATCCAATGTCTTCAACATGCTTAAATCTTGCACAGCTTCGGGAACTTCAGCCAGTTGATTGGAACTCAAATCTAATTCTTTCAAATCAGAACAATTGCGAAAGGCTTGAGTCTCTACAATGCTAATCAAATTGTTATTTAAAGTCAATTTGGTGAGAACATACAAGCCATTGAAGATTTTATTGTCCAAAGTATGTAAACGATTTTCAGCCAAGTTGAGGGTATGTAAATTATACAAAGGCAAGAAAGCACCATCTTCAATGTGGCCTATAGAGTTGTTGCGCATATCAAGGATTTGCAAAAAATACAATTCCTTAAAAGTCTTAGAGCCAATGCGAGTCAAAGCATTATTGGCCAAATTAAGAACAATCAAACGTATTAAACCAGCAAAGGTATTATTATCGACATGATGAGAAGTCAATTGATTGCCACTTAAATCCAAAACCAATAATTGTTCTAGACGATGTAAAAGACCTTTGGGTAAATCATATAATTCATTGCCTTGTAAATGGATTTCTCTTAATTCCTTATTGCCAGCAAAAGCTTCAGCGGGTAAAGTTTCCAAATGATTATAGGATAAATTGAGTATGCGTAAAGATGACAAACCAGCCAAGGCATTAGCAGCCAAGGAGGATATGTTGTTATGTTGTAAATTCAATTGTTGCAAACGTCTCAATCTCGAGGCACCCCATACATCAGGCAAGGCTCTCAATTCATTAAAGGAAACATCTAAAACTTGCAATTCAGCTCCTCCAGAAGCGCCATTGAGGGTACACAACTTTTCCGAAAAACCGAGACTTTCGGCCGAACGTATACGATTCGAGGTTAAATTTAAAACTTGTAAATTTTGCATAGCACACCAAACACCTTCGGGCAATTGGCGTATATTATTATCACTTAAATTCAATTCATTCAATTCGCGTAAACCATAAAATGATTGTGGCAAAATTTCCAAAGTTTTACCGGGACCCCAAACGGCATTATGGGTCTGTACCGACAAACGTTTCAACGACATTAAACCCTCAAAGGCATTGGCATTTAAACGTTGCATCTTACAAGAATCCAATTGTAATTCGGATAATTTTTGTAAACGAGCAAAAGTATTGCTAGACAATTCACTGGCATATAAAACATCGGATGAACAGGAAATTTCTAATCTAGTGGCAGTTTCAGCTACTTGTAAGTCCAAAGGTTGTGATGAATCGATGGCACGTAAATTGCACTTAATATCCATGGTAGTGCGTACAAATTCCCAAGAACATTGTGAGCAAACGCCACTAACAATGCTTAGGATTAATAAAGCGCAGGCGTTTAATGATGATACAGATATTTTCGTAGACATGATGAAGAATTTTTTTTGTTTGTTTTGTGTTTTTAAATTCTAAGTGAATTATTTTTTATGATTTTTTGTTGTTGGTGTTGTTTGGTGATAATAAAGAAATTTTTAAAATAAAAATTTCTTTAAAATTTTTTAATTGATATTTATTTTTTTGTTAAAAATTTGTTTAAGGTTTTAAATACCACAAACACTTGATTATTCTTTCATTTTTAATAGTTTTTTTTTGTTTAGGTTCTTTTTTTCTTTCTAACAAAAAATTAACATTTTCATTTTTTTTTTATTATATTATTTTTAAAGTCACTTTTTTATTATTATTATTTTTAAATATCGAAGTAACGCTTGTTAAACGCACACCGTAAACCCGTAATCCATGTATGTGAGAGATACGTAAACGTTACAAGCGTGTTTATATTATATGCTTTTTCTTTATATTTTTACGATTCGTTATTATAATTTTTTTTTTTTTAGTAGTGAGACGTTAAGTTATATATATTTTTTTCTGTGTTAAAATATTAAATTCAAAATTCTTTTAAATACGGAAGAGCTATTTTTCTAAAACATGTTTACCGCTTAACGTTTCAACTCAAACTGATTATGAATTTGCTACGTTGAGACTCCGTTGGCTCGTTGAAAATGTTTTTCATTACTCTGGCTGTTTGTCTGGCTATACAACTCATAAAAAAACTAACATTTAAACACACATTTACACACGTACACAACTACTACAATGAGCCACAAAAATAATACTAAAAACTTGTACTCATACACTTAGCTATAGCTGGCACATGCATTATAAAACAAACAACAAAAAAACATTACACACATACAATACTATACACATGTAGATATAACAAAAAACACAAGAGAGAACATACACAGTTAAACATATGAGTACAATGCATGTATAGTAAATGCAACAATGCTTAAAACTATGCTATGAATAACATGCATATACACATACATACATACATACATATATACTCAATAGCCTCTATCACATATATACTCTTTTTATGAAATAAACATAATATAAAACACTCTCTCAAACATAAGAAATTTACTCCCAATTATATGCACTAAGGAATAAATACTCAGAGTGCATTTTAAAGAAATTTTTTTGTAACAATTTTTTAAAAAAAATTTCAAGAGTTTAATTAAATATTTTCATAATAAAATTATTAAGTTTTTATAACATTAATTAATTGAGTTCTCTTTTCATATTAAATCATCATTATTCCTTAAAACTTTATTTATTATAGTACACCAAGTAATTGTATATTGAAAGGGAGATTATTAATGTAAGATAGTGTAACAGTCACGTACCATAAAGTACATGTAAGTTTTTTATGACTTTTTTATGTATAGTTGTTGTTATAGTTTTATCATCATGATTATTCATAAATACTCTGTGTTTTTTTACGTTACTCATAATAAAACATAAAGAAAAGATTCTCTTTATACTTATGCTCTTTTCTACTACATTCAATACTCTCATTTTATTATAAAACAATGCATTCTATAGCCAACTGCATAAACTAAATGCAGTGAGTAATTTTTGTTGTCTGTCAAAAGTAGGGGAAATAATAACATAACATGCAACAAATGTCTGTTTTTTACTCTCACTTGCATTTTCAAACTCACACAAACATAAGTTTTTATAACAATTATACAAGTAAAAAGTTTAACATGTGTGTCACTATGTTAAATTGTTGTTGCATTCTTTTTAAATTTACCAACTCTAGCTCTCAATTTTTAAGATTTTACTCTCTCTCACACTCACAATTTTTTGAAAAAAAACATATGAATTTCCTTGCAACAACACATACAGTGCACTTTATGCACGTTTTATAACATAACTGCATATGTATATGTGTCACACATATTTAATAAGTGTAATAAACCGGCCGGTTATAAAGAGTTTAACATTATTCTCTCTTATATTTTCTACTCTCTCTCTCTCTCTCTCTCTCTCTTTCTCTTTAATATTTATTTATCTTGTTTGTGTTTTAAGGCCTTAAAGAGGAAAAGGAAAAAAATTGCATTTAGTATTTATTTGGTTTTATGCCCAAAGGCAATAACTACATTTATAACTAGAGAATATTATGACGAAAAAAAGGAAAACAGGCAACAGGCGAAAAATAGTGTTTTCATTTTTATGTTACTTATTTCATTTGTAAATCACTAGTCTCTACATTTAGTTGAAGGATATAACAAATTTAAGCTGCTGTTTGTTACTGGAATAAAACACATGAAACAAGTGTGTTTCTCTTTTAGTTTTATGGTCAAGCACGGATTATTTTTCAGTTTGACGAAATGGATTAATGTCACTAGCGAGGAATTTTTATGTGATATGGCTTTAGTACACACACAATTTGGATAAATAATCATGTTTAATAACCTATACAACCTTGAAACTAAATATTTCATAAATGTTTAGAAATATTTCAAAAAAATAAAAAATTGGAGAAATTATTTGAAAATATGTTTTTGGATTACCAGTGAAGAATTTATGAAATAAATTTTTGCCCAAGTGATGCAAAACAAGTTAATTATAATTTTTTTTAAATAATAAAGAAATGATTTTTAAATTCATTTCACTTTAAAGGATTTATTTTTGTATGGAAAAATATTTTATTTAACTTCAGATAAAAATTTTTAAATAAATTTTAATTTTCAGTTTGAATGAAATGAAATTTATTCATTTGAATCCTTTATGTAAAGGAACTATTGATCAAAGTTAATATTTTATGTTAAATAATTCAAATCTTATAGGCAAATGTTTACAAATCAAATCGAAAGTAATTCAAATATTGAATTAATATTGTTACTGTAATCAATGGATGGACGGAAGGACAGACATGATTATGGTCTTAAGAAAAATCATAATATAGTATATCATTTAAATAATATTCATTCAGACGATTTTTTAATTCAATATAAAATTTTATTATATTTAATAACAGATTTTTGTGTTTTTTTTTTTTTAATTTTTTAAAACTACAATGCAAAATTATAGTCACTATTTATTAAATTTAACTAAGCAGGCGGACGGACATATTTGTATGATCAAAAAAGTTCATAATGCCATTAAAAAGCAAACATTATTTACCGTGATGACTTTTTTATCAAACGAGATTTCAATCATATTCATTTAATCAATTTTTGATTTAGTAAAAATTAAAATGTTATGGTATATAAAAATTTTCATTGTAAATATTTTATGTTTTTAACAAAATTACTTTATATTATAAGAAACATCTCAGAAATTAATTTTGAATGGAGTGTTTTCACTATAAGTCAATGCAAGATTAAATTTAAATAATAAATTATGATAGATTCAAACAATATTTTATACTATGAGTTTAAAAAACTTGTATTAATATTATAGTTACCTTTAGCAGGCGGACGGAAGGACAGACATATTTGTATGATCACAGAAGTTCGTAATGTCACAAAAAATAAACTTTATTCACTTTGATGACATGTTAATCATTATCAATCTCAAACATGCTACTATAGTTAGTTTTTATGTTTAAGAAAAAAATTAAAAAATTATGGTATGAAAAAAATTTCATTGCAAATATTTTATGTTTTTAACAAAATTACTGAATATTTTTAGTAACATTTTAGAAATAAATTTTAAATGGAGTATTTTTGCTATAAATTAATACAAAATAAAATTTTAATATAATTTATAAATATATAAAAAATTGCAGAGAAGTACAAAAAAATCTTTAGTTGCTATTATAATTATATTAGCAGGTGGACGGAAGGACAGACATAATTAAATGATCACAAAAGTTCATAATGTCACAGAAAAATAAATATTATTCACCTAGTGGACACTTTTATCACAATCGATTTAA
>MINK01015839.1:0-12706 GCA_001735545.1 Phormia regina
TTGAATTTCTGAAAAGTACCAAACTTGTATTTCCCATTTTTGATAAGTTATGAATACGACATAAATTTAATCTGTATGTTGATTGATTTCAAAGATGCATATGGTGCCAAAAAAGTATCAAAATACAGTTTTTACCCGTTTGTTCCCTAAAACGGCTGTCCAATTACTTTTTAAATGAATAACAATAGTTATACAACTTTATTTTGTATCATAATTAGTTTGAGAGTTATAAGGATAACGATTTGTCCCGTTTTTAGCCTTTTTTTATCCCCTAAGCATTCGAATTTTCAAAAATCCCGTCTTAGTTCATCTCTCTAGCTTCAGCCGTTTGGGCTGTGGGATGATGAATCAGTCGGTCAGTCAGTAACGTTACTCATTTATATATATAGATGATATTGTTAACATCATTTAAAGTATGTACATCAATTAAAAATAATATAATTTTGTTAAAAACAAACGATTTATTATGTTTGTCAATCATTTATATCTTTTATAGTTTATGCTATAGATATGATTGCAGACCTAATTCTTTATTAAATTTTGATCCGCTCTACTGCCTTAATTCTAATCCTTTATGTTTTAAAATAAAACACCACATTCGATTTCACTTTCCTTAAGTTGCTAAAGTAATTTTATTATTTTTTATTTATAGTTTTATGCCATCAATATTAAAGCATAATATTTATAGAGATTAATATTAATTAAAAACTGTTACTGTTTTCGTTCGCTCTCTTATTAGGATCATCGAATTAGGTAATATTCTCTTTATATATTACTTAAGCAAAAAAGTTACAATTAAATAATTTTGAGGAGAAAAAAAAGCAAAAATAATTTAAGCAACTAATTCATAAAAAAAAAACAATTTTTTCTCCTTTTTTAGTAATTTAAAGCAAATAATTTTTAAACATATTAAGAATATTAAGATAAGTTTCTATTCCAAAATATATCACACATTTGTTGCTAGATAAAACAAGACTTTTTTAGTTTCCCTTCCATTCCATTTCTTCTTTTTTTTTCACTAATTTTAAGAAAATTAAGTTTAATGTTAAAAAATATATATAAAATAAAAAATATATAATAAAAAAAGAGATAAACTCTGTTATGATTTAGACCATATTTTGTATCCAATTAAGGGCTCCTCTAATGCGACGCAAACGTGCTCTTGAAAGGAAACTGCTGATTAATAAATATTCCACATAAGTACGGCGTCCTGCCTGCTGGTAGTTAAAAGAGGACGAGCTAAGAGAGTTATTACTGTTGCTGCCCAATTTAGATTCACACATAATTTTTGTGGTCAAAGATAAAAGCCATTGTAAAATCTGTTTTTAAATAAATAAACAAATTAGTGTTTAAGTTCTTCTTTTTTAATAAAAAAATTGTTTCTTACTTCTGGACTATTGGGCAGACCACCCAATTTCAACCATTGTGAGGGAGCCCATAAAAACAATTGCATAACATTGGCCGCTATATCGGGACTTACACGTTTTGAAGGATTGGGTGATAAAATATTGTAAATTAATTGTTGCACTAAGGCTGGACACTCCTCTGACAAAGACGGCAAATCTTCATCTTTATAATCTGAATTGCGCAAAGAAAATGTTTGTTCACCTTTGGCTGCATTAAGGCCACCACTTGAAGAGTAGAAAGGATTACGTTGACCAAAAATTTCATAAGCTATTGCACCACAAGCCCATAAATCTGCTTTACTATAGTTTAATACCGCAAAAGGACTAGGCGTTTTATTTATGATTTCAGGAGCCATTAAAGCAGCATTACCACCCTTGTCTATGTCATAGGATGTATAAGGCACTTGTAGCCCATGTACTTTGTCTGCCAAACAACAACCAAAATCGGATAATACCAAAATAGGAGGAGAGTCATCATCATTTAATTCTATTAAAATGTTATCGGATTTTAAATCACGATGGGCAATACCATGACGGCTAATATGGGCCACTGCCTCTAGCAATTGGGTTAATAACAATAATTTGGTACGGGTACTAAGATCATGTGAATCTAAAAATGATCTTAAACTATAATCGTAACGTTTCATTAACAAATACAAAGACATATTGCGGCCATAACCATTAGGATTTATTCGTTGAGGTTGAGCTATGGGATATAGCAAATGGCCATCGGGGAAATTGCCTACTTCATCGCAAAAGAAACCATACATACACACAATATTGGGATGAGGAGGTAAAATTAAAGTCTGATCTTGTATATGCTGCTCCCACGATTCGGCAGCCTCATTCATATAACGTTGGCGGGCAGGTACAGTTTCTTTATACATGGCACGCAAAATAGCCATAGCATTACTTTGGATGTCATAGTTGAACATCATTTTTAAGGCCAAAGGATAGCGGCGTATGCTGGCAGAGGCGGAAGTATCCAAAGTTTGCTAATTAAAAAATAATAATAATGAAAAATAAATCTAATCTTTATTTTTAAATTAAATTAAGAAAAAGTGAACTTACTAAACCTGCTGTACCACTTGAAACCCCAGAAAATGTTTGCTCCAAATTCTTAGACAATCGGAAATCTTTTTTCTTTTCCTTTGAATCTTCTTCTTTATGTAAAGTCTGCTCAAATTGCATAGCTGCCGAAGTTTGACTAAACATTTGCACATTATCCACAGATCCACCAAAATTATGCACAAATCTGGACATGTTTTGCAAAGGTGACATTAATTCCGGACGAAAAGATTGTTGCTGTAAAGGTTGTCTACGTTCCGGTGTACTGGAAACCTCATCCAGTATAGAAGCTGAAGCAGTTGATTCATTTGAAGTATCCGCTGCAGAATTTATTTGATTTTTCAAAGCAGCAGCATAAACCACAGCAGCACAACCCTTAGCTATAGCAGGTCCTATCGACAACTTATCGATGCTAAAGCTAGAATCTAAAGTTTCAGAAATTTCATCATAATTCCACACATTTTGCAAACGATTAGCAGCTTCACGTATTTCCCAACAAACTCCCTCCAATTCATCTTCTTTAGTTAAAACACCAGCTCCAGATGCTAAACTAACACCAATTAAAGCAAAAAAGGGAGCAGAATCACCATAGAACAGTTTTTTAGTTGCTTGATTACGTAGTTCAGCTGAATAGGTAGTGGTAACACGATTTAAGATATTATCAATAAATAATTTACGGGCATGTTGACCAAAACGAAAAATACCAGCCGAACGAGGTACACTGGCGGCTAACTGGCCCGAAGCTGAAGAAGATCCCGTAGAACTTGCCACAGAATTTAAGGCATTTTTAGCAGCCCACTTCTGAGAAATGAAAAACAAAATTAAAAAACAATTTCATTTAAAAAAATCTATAAATACTATACTTACCCTACCCGCTGCTGCCGCTACGGTGGGCAAACGTTGTTGGCGTGTACTTCTAGTTTGATTTTGTTCCAAAATGTTGGTATGTATATCTCGTTTCCAATAGGTCTGAAGTAAAAAACGACCATGTTTGACCAGTCGTGAGGTTAACAAACGTACAGACATAATGCCTTTGGCCCCCTAACCAACAATTATCGAAACCTTTACTCCTCGAGACTATGAAAAGCCTCTAAAAATTTTTAAATTTAAGAAAATTTACAAAATTAATTGCGTTTTAATTTTTAGCCAAAAAAAAAACAAATTGTCAATTTGTTTATATTATAAACATTTACTTACCCTTTTCGTTTTTTCTATTAGTTTTGTTGAATTTATTTAATGTTTTTTTTGTTTTATTTTGTAAAACTTCCACCGCTCGTTGCGGCTTTCTCTGGGCAAATCATCGAAATTTTCTAACCTCCTTTCTTTCCCCACACAAAATGGGAAAAAAATTACCCACAAACAATTGTTTCTTCTATTGTTTGTTTTGTTTTTGCGTTTCTACTCTTCTTGTTGTATGTTGTTTTTCTTTTCCTGGCTTTTGTTCTGTTAGATAATCATTCAATGGTCTTTTTCAAAATTACTGGTATACTGTAAAAATATAAAAATGCGTCATGGTTGAACGATTTTTTCGAAAAAATGATTAAATTTTAAGAAATTTTTAATTATTTTGTATATATTTTATCTTTACCTGATGTAATTGTGTTTTTAACAAAATTTTTTCAAATATGTAAAGAATTTTGTTAAAATTTCGTATTGTTTTGGTCGATGCGTATTAAAAATTATTTTAACCACAAGGAACAGCTGGAACTGTCAAATTGGAGAAATAAACACGTTGCCAGATGTAAACAAATGTGTAAAAGATAGATGAAGCTACCTTACTTTGAGTCTTCATGAGATAAATTTTTATCAAGACAAACGTCAAAAAATTATCGTGATAAAGATTTGTCTAATGTAGACTAAATTTGTCAGTATTATTGATAATGCTTGGTTAAAGACTCCATATTGATTGTAGTTAGTTTTTTTTACATGGTTTGTTATGATATATGATAAAGAATTATCTGCAACTCAAACACAAATTTGACGTTTGTCTTGATAAAAATTTCTCTAATGTAGACTCAACGTTACGTATGGTCTACGCGAGAATTTTTTCACATAACAATCGACATGTGTGGACCAAATTTATTTTTATTATTGCAGCGTTATAATATAAATGTTAGAGCACAATCTAATAACATAAATTTGTTTTACTTTCAAAAGTCAATCCTAAATATTTAAAATCATGTGATTTCCAGAAGAGCTAAAAATCACTTACGTAATTTTAAAATCGTTCATGATAATTTTTTAAAATCGATCGAAATTCATCACAACTTTCCAAATTAATTCGAGTTAAAAACGATCGGTTTTCACCGCATACCTGAGTAAATTATTAATATAAGCCATTTAACATTTGATTAATAACACAGTATTTTCCAAAATCAGCAAGTGATTTGGAATCGATACTCACAAGTTGATCGATTTACAATTACGAGATTTCACAATTTATTTATTATTTATGCACTCAAAGTTCAAAACTTACAAAAAGTGATTTCCATAATATTTTGCGAGTGTAGACCCTATGTTATGTGTAGTAGAAAGAGAAATTATGCTACCAGATGGTAAAAAGTCGTATTAGTGGGACATTTAAAGGGAAAAAGGAAATCGGTTTAAATAAAATTAAATTGAAGAAGTTTAAAATAGAAATAATTACAAGAAAAAATTATTTTAATATTCTCAATTTTTTATTCATATTTTAACATTAAAATATTTCAGTATTTTTTTTTTTAATAAAATTTATAATTTTTGTCAATCTATTTACAAACAAATTTCAACTAAAACATTAACAAAAACACATACTTGTCCTCCTTCACACTATTTTCTAAAATCAAACAATTTCGGTATAACGTCTCCACATTTAGCCGACAATTTTATATCAGCCAAAGGATCTGCTCTTGTTTCTCCTATATTGACTATAGCTACCGGCAGTTTTAAGTCCTTAGTTTGTAAAACCATACGATAGCCCGAAAATACCAATAAACTAGAACCCAAAACTAGCAAACCATCACCGGTATAAATCATTTCCGCTATACGATTAACGCGATCTTTGGGTACATTGTCACCAAAGAATACAATTTCCGGTTTCAAATTTCCATCACATTGGGGGCAAGGAGGTATACGAAAATTGTCTATATATTCTTGAGGTATATCAACATCACCATCAGGACGTATCATTTCCGGAGCATCTTTGAATTCGGGATTTAAAGTATTTAAAATAGTTTGAAACTCGTGACGATCAATACGATAATCACAAGATAAACATTTTACCACATAACCAGAGCCATGAAGTTCTATGACATTTTTAGAGCCAGCTTTGTGATGCAAACGATCAACATTTTGGGTTACTACACATTGGACTCTTCCCTCACGTTCAAATCTAGCCAAAGCATGATGAGTAGCATTGGGTTCAGTGGCGGAGAAGGTAGGCCAACCCACAAAATTACGAGCCCAATAACGACGGCGTACATGAGAAGATTTAACAAATTCCAAATGTTGTATGGGTTTATGATTAGTGCGGGCATAAAGGCCCACACCCTCTGAGCGATAATCGGGTATACCTTTACAATAAAGCAATAATTTAATAAATATTAAATATTTTTTATGTTGGAACAAAATTACCTGATTCTGTGGATATACCAGCTCCCGTTAAAACTACTATATTGGGTTTATCGAGCAAGAAATCCTGTAATCTTTTAACATCTTCCTCTAAAACAGGCTGATGTTTGGGTACAAATTGTTGTTTGGCGGGTGACCAGTCAGGAATTTTGCACCGTATACGCATCAATTGAGTAAAACGCATTTTTAGTTGTTTAATTTATTTATTATTATTTGAATTTAACTTAATTTAAGAAAACTATTAATAACTAGAGAGAAGAGTCACATAACAAAACACAAAAAATAAAAAAATAAATAAAAATAAAAACAGCTGGTTTAACAATTCATGGTGAATGTTGAAGGGAAAAGAACAAGATAAAAACATTAACGGATTAAAAATATCAAATAATTACTTTTATTTTAATAGATTTTTTAAAGAAAATCTGTATTTTAAAGAAAATTTAGCAATTTGATAATGAATATTTGAAATGAGAAATTGTTTAAATTTATAGTCTGTGGTTTAAATATTTTTTTGCCTTTGTTTTATTTTAATATAAATTTAGACATTATACAAGTTATATAGTCCGGTAACATTATTTAAATCGTTTTGAAATACCATTACTTAAATTTGATGACGCGTTGGTATTTATCTATTTCACCGTCGTTTTTAAATTACTTAAAAGTTTATTTTCATTTATTTTTGTAACAAACAATTAAAATTTATTATTTTTAATGAATTTTGTATATTAATAGTTTCTGTTATTATATCAGATTTATTATAATAAAATATTTCACCTGCGGTTTGTATGACTAGGCAAGCGGCTTGTCGCCGTCAATGACGGCGAATAATCTAAACAGTTGAGAAAATGCATTCATTGTGATTGGTTGTAAACGCGCTGTTATTTGTAGCAACTAAATTATAATTTTTCAGTGAATTTTATTTAATTTTAATAAAAAAAGCCGGGCGTTAAAAGGAATTTATCTACTTGTTCGCAATATTAATTTAAACGTGCAAACATTAAGAATTAGGAGCAACACACTTTTGTAACAATTTAAAAAAAAATTTCCTATATTTTATCTTCCGAAAAAAAAGTAAAAGAACATTTAGAAAATAAAGAATAATAGTTTTCTGATAAAACAAAAAATACAAAATTGTGTGTCATCGTTTATAACATTGTCCGTGTAAAAATTGTTGTTGGAGTTCTCTTCATTTAAAAACTGTGTTCGTGTGTGTGTGTGTGTTTGTGACTTACGTTTTGTATGCTTTTCTTGAAACAAAAAAGAAGACAACAAAAGTAACCAATTGTTTTTACCGTTTTAACAGAATTTCTTATTACTTTTTGTAAAATTCAATAATGAATAGTTATTGAATCAGCATAATTTGTTTTATATTACGATTAAGCAAGAAAAAGCAAAAACAAAAAGTAAATTTTTTTTAAAGAAGAAAATTATTACAAGTTTAAGATTACATTAAATATGTCGGAAACAAAAAGTGTAAGTATTATCCTGTAATCATTTATAATAAATTTATTCAAATTTTGCTTAAAATAACATTTAACATTTTTGTAACCAATATTTAATATCGAGGGCGCGGTTATCTTATTTTTGCCTTAATTTTTTATTGCTACTGTTGCGTTTTTTCTACCATATTTTGCCTGCCTGCTGTTCACATTTTTTATATGCTGTCTGTGTATTAGTTTTGGGATTCTCCTGTTTCTTTTTTTGATAACATGTTTTGTTCTTTTATTTTTATATTTCCCTTATCCATGTTTTCTCCTTGAAATACAACTCTGCGTTTTTGTCACTTGTTTTATGTGTTGTTTGTTAAAAAACCAACAACAACAAAAAACAAGGATCGTTATTATTCATAGGTGTAAAAGAGTGCATTGTTTTATAGAGTCACCAGTTTAATGTTAATAATCATTGCGCATAAGCCCGACAGAAGAATTTTTATGTGTGGTATGCCCACAACTTTTTTTTAAGAGATATTCGAATTTTAAAGCATTATAAGTTTTAATTCGAAAATATTTAATTGCACTCAAAAATTTTTACAGCATTATTTTCACCGATTAAAATACTATCAATGGTGAATAAATCGGAGCTGAGTTATGCAGGCCTATTTATGCCAAATTAAAATATGTATATATATTTTTTTTAATTAACAACGTTTTTTCTGTATTGCCGTTCTTCGGTGGGACTCAAGGAATTTCTCCTCTGGGTTATCAAACATCGGCTTCGCTAAAAATCATTTTTTGATTATCAAAAAATGTTTCAGAGCAGCCATTTTTATAGAAAATTTCAATATGGGTGTGTTATATATCACTATAGAGGTATTTAAAAGCTTTTAAGTGGCAATTAGGATCGGAGAGGTTTTAATAAAGATATTCCGAGAAATATACACTTTTTAAAATGATTAAAAAGTTCATGTTGTTAAAAATTTGAAATTGATTTGAAAGTTTCTGAATTTTAAGATTTTAAACTTCTGTGTATAAAACTCCATTTTTATTTTTTTTTTTTATTATCTTAAAACAGCTAAATACAGTATTTCTTTTAAATGATTTTAAAGTAAACAAAAACAAAAACATTTATTTTCTTAAAAAATAAAGATTTTTTTACATTTCATTCACAATATGTTCAGGCCCCATTTGTTATCACTATTAACACAAAAACAACAAATAAAAAACTTGAAATATAAACAAAGGCACAAAGTGTATTGTTGTTATAGAGACAGCATGTTATTTACACCATCTCTCCCATGCTCTTAATTTACAGAAAATAAAAACAATTGTGTGATAAAGAAAACTACACATACCATGTACATACATACATATGTACATTATAAATATACACTACTCCATACTTCAAAGTCAATTGAACTCTTTATTTAAATTACATGAAAAACAACAACAAGAAGAATATTAAAACAACATTCGTTTAGTATGTTAATAAAGAGTGTAACATTAAAACCGTTATTGGATGGATATACATACATATGTACATATACTAAAAAAATGCACTTACAATGTTAAATACATATAGTAAGTGCATTTACCAACAACAATTTAAAGCTACTGGTGCAAAATCAAAACGATTTTTTTTTTGTAAATAAAAAAAAAATAAATAAAAAAACAAAAAAAAGAGTTACCAGAATATTAAATAAAGTGTTCGTATGTCTGTCTAGTAATAATGTGACAAACTCTTTTGTTTTTTACACCTACAGTTAAACCCTTTTTATTTTTTTGTACTGAATATGCTTTTAAGAGATTAATTTAAAAAGACATTTTAAAGATCTACTTAAGATTGCAGATTAGAGGAAAGTAGTATAAAAATTCATTAAATATCTTTTGTTTTTTGCAAAAAAATATATATGTACATACATATGCATATGACGACATTAGCTGTTGTGTGTTCATTAGAGCTGAATTTTTAATATTGTCCTTTGTTTGCACAACAAATTTTCTTCTTTGTTGTCTCCTCCTAACCTTCCAGACTTTCCTGTATATATTAGCACTTGAAAAAAACACTTTAAAATGTTTTTTTTTTATATATACACAAATACCGAACAAGATTCATACTTATAAACGTTGATCCATAAAAATATTAGTCAAAACAAACAGTGTGTTCAATCAAATGATGTGATGGGTTGGTATTGCAGCAAAGAAATATTAACAATAAAAACAGGCCTAGCAAAAGGCCTTGCGTTTTCATGTATAGTTTTTTTTTTAAGGCAAAATCTTGTCTATGGCCAATTTTTTATAGAGTTGTGATACTTTAACGGATCAGCAAAAAATGAGCGTAAATCGAGCTAAAAAATAAGGTAGCGTTCTTGTCTGAATTCGCCTTGTCCTTGTTGTATACTTTTGCTTCAAAATATACTAAATGGTCTTATACAGCATTTAAACTTCAATTTTTAGAGGATAAAAATATTTGAAAACTTTATTTCATTAAAAATAATAATATTAATGAGATTATAGATTTTAAAAATCAAGGAAAATTTAAAGCCTCTGAAAAGGCCCTTATTATTAAATTCTTATTTTCCTGCTAAAATATGTTATGAGTAAAAACTGAAAAAACACTTTGTACACAAATGTACTGGATTTTATCCCCTTGTTTGTTTGTAATAAAAATAAATGTTAATATTCATTTAAATAAAAATGTTCGTTTGGCACATGAACTACATAAAGGGGTTGTTTGTTGAAGAAGTTTGTTCAATTGTTATGGGTTGGGGTTGTAGGGCAATAACCTGATAAAAAAATTAAAAATAAATGATTTTGGTATTTATTGCAATAATAGTAAAAGAAGCGTATAAAACATTATCTGCACTCTTAAGTCTAGTCCGAAGTTTTCTCGGAAAAAAAATTTTCTTATTTTCAAATCGACAACAGAAGACAAAGTTAAATTCATATCCGTAAATTTTAACAAATAAAAATCTTATTGTTGAAGCCTGACCATATATAGGATTACAAATTTTATAAAAACGAAAACTTAAAACTAAAAAGAACTCATGGGTTAGAAAATTTTTTCTTGATAGCATTTATATCATGGGAGAAATCAATATGATCGTATGACATATTAAAATCATTACACATTCTACGTAACGGATCAAAATTGGAATAATTGTTACGGTAGTATTGTAGTGTAAGCGGCATGTACGTCCTTGTTGGACGATATGGAATTCTAGTTTATGAACAAAAAAAACTCGGAATCTGTGACCCCATTTATTAAATTTATAATGAATGAAGTGTTAAGATAAATTTCTCTATTGAGAAGTTTAATTAATGTTAAACGACTTTCATACGGGAGAAGATTTATGTTTGGATTCCAAGAAAGTGATCGTAGAAAAAACAGCATAAATTGCTTCTGGACTGATTCAATTTTCTTGACGTGAACATCATATTGAGGATACCAAACAACAGATGGATATTCCAGGATAGGTCTTACAAGGGATACATAAAGTCTTGTCTTGTAATATAGGGATCTTCAAATATCTTTCCCCAACGTTTTATGAAACCTAATATGTGTGAGATATGTGAGAGTTAAAACTTTATTTGTTATCAAGGGGAATTCCAAGATCAAGCGCGGATCCAACTCAAGCTTTTGGGGGAGGAAAATAGAATGATTTTCTCAACTATTTCCTCAAAAACTTTATTTCAGTATATATTTTTCATTAAGAACTTTCATTTTGGGGAATGAAATTTCCTTTTTTTCCCTCCCCGTGGATCCGCGCCTTCCCAAGATCAAGGAATGATTCAAATTTCTCTAACTGATGATTATTCAAAAATGACATATATTTACATTTATTCAAATCCATCAAATTGATATTGCACAAATTAAGGATGTTATTGAAATCCACTTGAAGTAGGGAACATTGACTGGGGTCATTAAAGCTAATGAAAACCTTTACATCATCAGCATAGATTAATATTTTTGAGTGTTTGATGCAGGAAGATAAATCATTAATAAAAATAAGGAATAGCACTGGTCATAAGTGGATACCTTGAGGCAATCCGGACGAAACTGGAATAGATTTGGATTTATGATTCGTGAACAGAACGTATTGTTGTCTTTTTATAAGGTAGTTTTTAATCCACTTTAGAAATAATGCAGATAATCCTAAAGTATGTAGCTTATATACAAGAAGATCATGATTCACTTTATCGAATGCCTTGCTGAAATCAATGTAAATGGTGTCAGTTTGCATTTGATGATTGAAAGAACTAATATTAATTTTGAATTCCTAATGGTTTGTAGTGATACAGTATCGTTTTCTAAATCCGTGTAGCTATACCAGTTGTTTTTATTTGTTTTAGAAGGGAGTATTATGTGGTCACTGCTTCCAATAAGACATATTTCTATCAAAATCTTGATACTAACAATTATATGGTTTTTATGCCTAATATTCGGATGTGTGACCTATATGGAAGCAATGGTCAGTTATAAATAGACCGTAAATTTCGTCACTATTAGTTTACAATTACATATATGAATGCTTTTTAGGCTAAATTTATTAATGAGGACAATTATATGGGAGATAGGTGAAATTATTAACCTAACATATTTAATTTATTCTAAATTTGGATGAATAATCTGCGTTGAAAAACAAATTTTAAATATTTATTCAGTGTGATGATACTAAATTTTACATATTTATGGTTATAAAGGATTTATTTGTGTAGAAATTTTTATTAGCAGCGTTTAAAGTTAATTTCGGGAGTCAAATAATACACACATACATATGTATTAGGGTGGAAATAAACGTTTTTATTAAAGTTTATCAAAACTAAAAGTTTTCACTGGTCTCAATAAAATGGTAGCATATTTCTTGAACGGAACGACGTTATAATTTGCAATTTATGTCGCAAGTCTTCTAGTGAAGGTCATCCCTAAAGCATGTGGTTTACATAAACCTTCTAAATGAACATCAAGTCAAACCTTTGGCATAAATTAGGATTCAAATCGCTTGATTTTAATTTGAAAAAGAAAAATTTTTAAATAACAAATTTGGTTTCTATTAAAGAACTACGAAAATTATAAAAGAAATACAAAAAAGTTTTTATTAAAATACAATTTTATTTTTTCTATTTTATTATTTTTAATTTATTGTTGTATAAAAATTGTTTACTGTCAGTTGCTAAAACGAAGTT
>MINK01015872.1:0-15216 GCA_001735545.1 Phormia regina
AAGTTTCCATTGTTTTGTCAGTGCCATATTTATGAATAATTTTAATTTTGTTTTGTTTTGTATTATTAGAATTTAATAATTTATGTTGTTAATTTTTTTTTTCTTAAGTAAATAAATGTATATACAAATTATGTACTCCAAAAAATTAAAAATGGAAAAGTTTCCATTGTATTGTCAACCACTCTACATACATACATACATACATACATACATATACATGTAAATTTTTGTTTCCGAGCGAATGAAAAGAGTTGGACTTATAGTTGTTTTCTATGGATGAAACGTATGTATATTCGTTTTTCAAGTTTCCTGGTAAAAATTTGTATGTAGAGGTTGTTCGAGAATATATATATTAAGATAAGGTCAGGACCAAAAAACTGACAAAATCTCTATAGTTAGAAAAATAATTTTTATACAAACATAATATATAATAAGAAATAAATAGAAGGATTTTAAACTTGAATGAAAGTACATAATTTATATACTAATAAATGCTCAGTCTGCTGTAGAGGATATGATGGTTATTGTTTTTAATCAAATTTGTAATAAATAGATGAAATTTTATATTTTTAAGGAATTTAGTTTTTTGTCATTTTAAAAATGCAATAATTCAGAAACTAATAACTATATTTTCACAGTCCTTTCACAGCCTAACGGACAAAATTCAAAATAATATAATAAAATTAAATTAAAATTTTACTAAATTAAATTAAAATTAAGAAAAAGAAATTGTGGTTTAATTGAAAATAGAACTAATTATAATGCCTACGTACATATATATTTTGGAGAAAGAAATATTTATTTTAAATTTACAATAAATTTGTTCATTAAATGGAGAAAAATAGTAAGTAGTTCTAACTTATTGTATATTTGAATAATTTGTTATAATAGTTTATAGAATTTCTTATATGTTTACACTGATATTGTTAGAAAATTAATATCCACGCAACATTTTTCCATAAAATTAAACTAAAACATAAACATGAGGTCATTATAATATAAATAAAACTAAATTATCTTAAAACTTTACACATTTGTATAATTTTAAATGATCATCTTAATAACTTCTAAGTATTGAACATAATTTATCAATAAATTGTAACAAATTGTAAAACCTTATACTCAAAAAAAAAAAAAAAAATCTAATGTACAAATAATTTGTCGAATTTTCATGTATTTCTCCAAATTAAAATGCCAGGTTATGAGATTATAAAAAAAAAATCGCAAATTATTCCAAAGTAGATAAAAACTCATAATTAATTTTAATTTGTATCAAAAGTAGTACCTTTAAATGCATATCATTATTTTTTTCACTGTGTAAAAACATAGTAATTTTATGGCGCCATAAAAGTTATAAAAATCACTTCGGACTACCCTTATTATAAAATTTGGTTAAAATTTAAAGAGCATTTATTTTTTTAACTATCCAGTTATCTAATAAAAAGAGACAAATATTCATATATACTTATTTTGGAAAGACTATTTATTATTTTGGAAGTTCAATTTTTGTTTCCTTTTTTGATGAGCATTGAAAAATCGAGTAATATTTAAAGTAGTCGAATAACTTGAGTAACTTTACTCAATTATTCGTGTAATTTAAAAACTGCATTATCGAGTTATTTGATTATTCGAACAATAAAAATATCGAGTAATATGAATAGTCTATTACACATATTAAGAGCTACCAATTGCAGATGAAATGATACCGCCGCTTTACGATATATCTTAACAGTTATAGACAGATCCTTATAAAATTTTCCACCTTTATAAAACTAATATATGTTAAGTATTCAAGTATAACGAGCCCTGACTGCCAAAATATCGTAACCAAGAACATTTTCGAAATTCGTGTTTTTGATGAAAATCAATAATTTAGAATCCTTTACATCATCTGTCAAAATTTCATCGACTTACCAAGTGTTATATCAGATTTAAAGTAAAAGTAATTTTTGTATTAAGTGACATTTTTCAAATATATAAACATATTTAGGCCATTTATTGTACTGAAAGGACTCTAGTACCGATCATAACCATTTTATTAATAATCGTCTTTTTAAACTAAAGTCTAATTCCATACAAACTTAAAGTGTTAATAAAACAGCTTTCATTTCTTTTTTTGTTTTTTAAATAAAATTAATATTTGTACAAAAGTGTTTTATTTTTCATGAAGCTGTTTATAATTTCAATAAAAAATTATGAATAAGCTTATAATACTTAAGTTGAAGGTGTTAATGGATTTATTGTTTTTTTTTTTTTTAATTTTTGATGAACAATATTTGCGTCAAATATGTATGTACATACTTCAAGGATTTTCAGTATAGAGGAGAAATGCAATGTTTTTCTATTAAACCAGAATTTCATTGAAGTCAATACAATCAACTTGCTGCATACGTACGTAAATGCAGTCCTTTTTTTAGTGGCACTTTATAAACCGACAAGGTTCATAGCCTTTTCTTGTAATATATGACCCAAATATGTAGACAGACATACAAACAGACAGACAGACAGACAGACAGACAGACGGAAATTGTTGGTTTTGTGTTTGTTTCTGTTGGCCTTTAGCAACAAAACACATTGTAGTCATAGTTGTCAAGCCAATATTTTTGTTATTCATTCATTTGTTCATTCGTTCATTCATTCAATAATCCAAGCGTATATGTACGACATTCATTGAGATGGTCTAAAAATATTATATACATACATATGTATGTACATATGTAATATATACATATACTTATGCATTTAGTGGCACACGCTGTTTTGTATATAGATTTGCTTATATGTATGTATCTTCCATTTATTTATTTTTTTTATATACATATGTATGTATATTTTCATTGATTTATGCATTTTTACATTCATACACTTACTACTTGAAACATTCATGGCAAGGTTGGTGCAGCTGAGTTCATTCACATTTTAACATAGTTTTTCTGCTTTTAATTTGATATACATATGTACATATACAATATATTTTTTATTTTCTTTTCATTTTTATGAATGAAAGCATGCGCATGTTATACTCAACGTTAAATGAATAACAAACAACTAATATATAGATGTATGTATGTATATACATATATACATACATATAAACCCCCTTATTTACAGACCTATGCTAAGGTGTATGAATGTATGTTTGTATATGAGAATTTTTAGTGCAGAGATACTTTTAACCAACGTAACTATACAAACATTTATGTAGGTCAATATCCTTTGGTTGCCGGTTAAGGAACTTATATATCCAACATACATTTTTGCATTGAACAATCTTCTACTTTTTCAAGCAAATGACGTCATTCATGGCATGTTAAAAATACCGTTCATTAAAACATAATTTTAGTATACAAACCTTTTTTTTTTTTATTTTCCTGTTAAATTAATAATCCTTCCTTTAACCTTTTGATAATAAAAAATATATATAAAGAAAAAACTTTTGTATAGATACTTTGAAACTGTACAAAAAAAGAATTCTCTGTGTATACACAGATGCTTCTTATTCATACATTAAACATCTTTATTCATCTTTATTTTATTGTGACTACATTTGATTGAAATTCAGATGAAATTTTGAAACACTTATTCCAAAAAAAAAAAAAAAAAATAGGATTATTCAAAAAATAATAAATTAATAAATTGTGGCTTTTCTTCAATTTTTTTTTTTTAGGGGCAGAGGCAAAATAACGTCTATTGGTGCATTGGAGCATTTGTTAAATAAAAGTCTATGAACATTTATAATTAAATTACAAAATTTGAAATAGTTTCTTTAATTCAACCATTAGAGCCCAATCAGCCTTGATTAAATCATCACGGAAATAGTCTTTACAAGCATCAATACTCTGGCGAGAAATCTAAAAATAGAATAATAAAAATAAAATTTTATAATAAAATCAAATGAAGGATAGTTCTGTATGTATATTTAAAGTATGTATTAAGTATTTTTAGTTGTATATGTTTTAAAGGACATTTTTTTTTGTAATTTAATAAAAAGAGCGGTAATCTTTGAAATTATGACGCATTTCCAATTGTTGTTTAAAGCAGAATAAGGACACTTCTTATGTTTAATTTTAGTGTTTTGTATTTTCATTCAGCAGAATACAATAACGTCAGTCAGTCAGTTAGTTAGTTAGTTTGTTAGCAGTTACTTTTGTAGGTCATGTTGCTATAAATAAAATCAGTATTTTTTATGCGAACTGCACACAGCTATTTAAAAAAAAAACTGGGTCAATGTGTCATTCTGAAAAAAGCATTCATTCTACACTATTCGGTATTTAGCGCTAAAAAGAGTATATAAATACATACATACATAGATACATATGAATTTGCACACATTTGCAGAAGGTAAACGATGACGTCAGTAATGTTATCAAACACAAATATCTTTATTTAATATGACTTTAACTTTTTCTTTTTAACTATAAATTATTGTCGATATACATACATATGTACTATGTAGGAATTTATGAAAGCATTTACCGATTTAATAATTATAATTTAAATAGCCTCAACTTCCGCTAGCTATAAATTTATTATGGAATAATAATTTTAAAGATTATTTTGGTTGAAAATAAAATTGAATCAAGATAAAAGTATATAGAAAAACAGAAAAAAAATATATAGATTTGTTCTACAACTAGTTTGAGAATGTAAGAAAATAGCCTGTACTCGTTCGTCGTTAGGACTAATCACTAAGTACAAGTTCTACAGAAACGTTAGGAAACGTCGTTTCAGAACTAGTTATTGTAATAAATATGTTTCTTTCATTTTATTTTCGATAAAAATGAAAAGGAATTTTTTAAAATAAAATTTTTCAAACATTTCAGAACAGAATTAGTTCTAAAACACAAGTTTTCGAAAAAAAAAAATTTTTTTTCCAAATTTCCAAAATTTGGAGAAAATATTATATTGACCAAAATATCTCTTAAATTAACAAAGAAATAAATATTAAACTAATCCAGACAAATTACACCATAGAGGATGCAAATATGTACGCATAACGAATATATTAACACGAAAGGTAATTTAAAGTTACACACCTATGACATTTAATTTAAATCATTTAATTTAAATTAAATCAAAGAAAATTAGTAAAAAATAAATTATATAGTTTTTTCCCCTATGTCACAGATATTTCTTAAGACAGAATGAAAATATGTACTCATGTTTTCAATTTTAACATTTTTATCAGGGAACGGAGGTACGAGCGTGTAAGCCTATCCTTATACGCTCGTAATTTAAATAAAATTATTTTTAATGTCGAAAACTTACCTTGCTAACAAGCATATCATCAGCATCAAAATGTCTGCCAAACATTTTTGGTGATTCGCCAGGTATGGGTTCAATTTTTATACAAATTTCTTGACCTTTTCGAGCACTTTCAATTTGTTTATGATTCGATTCAATTGAAGTCACAATACCAATGTCCACAAACTAAAATAAAAAATAAAAACACAACAATCTTAATTAAACTTTATTCAACTTTTATTCAGCATTAATTTTCATTTCTAAATCTAAACTTATAACTAGTTTTAAATAATAATAAAGAAGAAATCTTCTATGGTATTTTTGTTTGGTACTTAGTTGTTGTTGTATCTACATTTTCTTTTTTTTTTTTTTTTTAAAAAACCTCATACATACACTTCTTGTGACAGGAAATTAAAAGCTTAGTGTTTCCTGTGGGCGGTAGATGTGTATATGTTGATACCACAAACCAGAAACAACAACAAAAACAACTAAACAACGTAAAATACGTAATAATAAATTAATAATATTACGTAGTTTGAAATAACAACAATAACAACAATTCTGATTACAGTAATAAATAATAAACAATTTTAAATATGTTAATGAAAGAATTAATAAATGAATAAAATGAATGCTACATTTGGCAATGCTCGAGTACTTACACAACTAAAACAACAACAAAAATAATAATAATAATAATAATTAAATTTAGTGCTGATTACAAAAAACACTGAATTATATAAATTTTAAAACGCTAATGAATTTTGATAAACGGATTTCGACATTCAACGATTAAACACTAGTCGAAGCTGATATTAATGCTGGTTTCCAAAAATTTTTCTACAAGAATATATACTGAGAGAAAAGATTTGATGCAAAATACATCACCGTTCGTCAATTACAAATTTAATAGAAAACAAAATGCAATTTTATTATTTGTTATCGAAATAGTGTCAACTTGATGGTAATTAGGTATCAATTTTCATAAAGATTACTCGATTTCAACGGAAAGCCTTTAAAAAAAATCACTTGAAAATTATACTTATTTATGTTCACAAAACAGCAAAATATGCACCATTTATAATAGTCAGTCTGTTAGCAATGGTGGTCTGATGACAAGCAGCAGCAGAAGCAACGTCAGCTCTACACTGTTTTTTGAACGTATTCAATTTTCATTTATTTTGTCATTCATTTATACAAATAGATATGTATGTATTTTTATATGTCCATATATGTATATGTAAATATAAACAGGCATGAGTATAGATATAATAAAACAACAATTTTTAGTCTACAAATTCACATGTGTCGCTACTTCCTGTTGAATGCTTCTGATCATGATGATCATACATATATACATACATATATACATACATACATACATACATACATACATACATACATACATTTAGTGCTGATACTCAAAGAGTTACAGTTTTTTTATAATTCATAATTGTTGGTTTAACATTAAAGCCAACGAAATTTGTTTTAATTAGATTAACTTTTATTAAATGGATTTACATAGAAAATTATAATATTTATGTATAAAAATTAAGCTTTTTTCCTTTTTTATGTCTGCAGAATATTGAGGTCTTTAAATTGGGCCATTAAATGTTCGTACCAGTTTTAAGCTATAAAGCTACATATATAAATATTTATTAGTTGGTACTTTGATTTCGCCCCAAAATTATTTGAAAAATCAATTAGTTTTCGATCAATTTTGCAAAAGATGACTAAAAATCTTGTCTATAAGATATTATATAATATTGAGAGTCAAATTCAACATTAGAGTAGGAAAAACTTATGAAAAAGTCTATCGAAGTCAAGTTAAAATTTAAATGAAGGTTTCAAATATGAAAAAACTTGACAAATTGTTCTCAATAATTTTGGATTAATTGTTCTCAATAATTTTGGATGCGACCAAAGTCACATGGTCCATCATTTTGCATCAGGTTACGCAACCATTTAAAAACTATAAGGAAAATGGTGGGTGTTAGTTATTCCTTTTTCGTCTCTTTGATTCAGAAAGTCCTAACTGAAAAAAAGAAGTTCAGATATCTTTTTTTTCAGAATCTTACTGTTATAAGGGGTCTATATAATGACATATTTATTTTAATATGGTTTGAATCTTAGTTTAAATAAAGTTTGGTTTAATTATTTTTTCCAAATTTCAAATGTGAAAAAAATAATTTGATTATAAACAAATGTTTATTAAAAAAAAAAAAAAAAAAAAAAAAAAAAACTTGAAAAAAAAAAAAAAAAAAAAAAACATATTCAATTTTCAAAAAATTATATCTCTGTAATAAAATATTTTCTTTTGAACTAAATCTTAACAAAGTATGTCTAAATTCCTAATAATATTGTTTAAAATTTGTTCACCATTTCATTACATTTCTTTCCAAATGTGTGAGAGTGTGCCTTTACATAAGTTATATATAATTCATTCATAATTTTCAGACTATGCAAACATCAGCAGGAAGTATTAAATTCGACTTTAGAAACGGACACGCATTCAACACATTTATACAAACACTTTAAAACGTGCTGTCACATATTTAAATCCTCATCATCCATCTACTACATACTCTACAAAATAATTATAATAATACACTCGTATATAACAATTGCAACAAGAACTAGTAAAATTACCTGATTCACAAAATGAAACAAAATCGCAACATCCGCATTTTAGTTCAAAATAAAATAAAATAAAAGAAAAAAAAAAAAAACGTAAAACTCAAAAAATTGTATCAGTTTTGTTTCACTGAATGAGATCGGAGATCACAGCAACAAACATATAAAAAAAAAAAAACAGAAATAAAACAAATTATTTACGGAAGGAAACGAATTAAATTCAAAATAACTAACTGTCACTTGAATGGTGATAATGATGAGAAGAATGATAATCATTATATTTAGAGGGGAAAGAACAAATGAATATTTTTCAATATGTTTTACACAACTTACTAGTAGCAGTGTATGATGAAGGGATAATTTATTATAATTTCTCTTTTTAAGAAATTTCTAAAACTTCATTTCATTTGGCACAAAGATTGACAGTTATACATAACTTCTGTGCAACTATATTGCTATATTGAAGGCATTTATGATCGTTAAACCTCTATTCGGGGAAGACTATTGTATGAGGGCTAGGAAAAATAATTAACCGATCAATTAACCATATTTCAAAACGCTTTGACTTTGTGGCAAAATAATTATTCATGCCGAATTATCAAGATATTTTCAAAATTGCCACCTGTACTTTTTCCAAAGTTTATATCTATTCAGAAAGTGATTCTTATTCGAACAATACTACTTAAAGGTAGTTAGTGGTAGGAAGATTTTTTCTCTTTGTTACAATATTTGCACAAACACATAATACTCCAACCACATATAGTGATGTAGGGTATAAAGATAATTAATCTCATTATCTATAAACAAATGAATTCTTATGTTTTTAATATAACGACACATTCTGACCATTTATAAAATATCTACAAGTTTGAATATTTTGGACATTTTCCTCTAATACTTTGTATAACGCAAATTTATGTTTCGTTAAGGATATTAATGTCATCAACACCAAAAACTGATCAAAAAAGCGGCAAATTGGTGTAAAGAATTTTTACGTAATTTGTCATTAGGAAACCTTTTATTTTAGTATTTTTTTTTTTTTTAATAATAAATTGTGTTATAATAATTTTTAATTCTTAAAAATTATTAGGAAGTTGTTATAGCAGTGATACAAGGTAATGTAAAGTACAGGAAGTTAAAATATATTGTTTTCCTTTACTAAAAAGCTAGCATGTAAACACAAGAACCAGTTCTTCAATATGTAAGAAAAAATATATTTATTTGCATTTTTATTTTTTACTTAACGCATAGTAATATGACACTTAAGACTACTCTGCATTTTTTTCTTTTTATTATTTATTTTATTCTTTGTACGTTTAACCCTCACTAAAAACTTGAGATTTATTTAATTCCCTATTAAAAGAATTAAAAAAATAAAAAAAAAACACAAATTTACAATACTGAACTACGTGTTAAATATAAATCAAACAATATTAAAATCTAAAACACACACACACACACATACAATTTGTCAAAACAAAACAAAACAAACATATATTTGTTAATCTGATGTATTTAGGTAGACTCATGTAACCAACCGGAAGTAACCGGAAGAAACAATTAAATTAAGCCCTTTCGGATATGTGCTTATACATACTTCAATTGAATATTTTGTAAGTAATAATATTTACATATATAAACCATTATGTACATAAAGGAAAAACAGACTCATACATTTATACATATGTATGTATGACACAATAGAGAGAAAACGGAAGTAAGTGACTGTGTCTTACTGAATATCAAAATAATGTACGAAGAGAACAATTGAAAATAATAAAAAGGAATAATTGTACATTAAGGAACTCACAAAGCATTACCGGTATTAATAATAACAACAAAAAACAAAAGTAATATTGAAGAAGGTTTTGAAAAATAAAAAAAAACATACAAATAAAAATAAAAACGAGTTAATAACCTAAAAGAATCTTTATTTAATTTATTTATTTAATCTTTATTTGCAATTAAAGCAAAATTTTAACTTTAGCCAGTAGGGGTTAAATTTAATTTACTTTCTTTTTATGTAACTTTATTTTCATTTGTTAAAATAATGTTTGTGGTTGGGGTTTTGTTTTAAAATATGGGAAATAAATTTATTTGTACTACAAGCCTAGCCTAGCCTAGTGCTAAGCTACTCCATAACGGAAGTTATAAAAATTAAAATTTAAAACAAAACTATTAAATTTGACAAAAAAAAAATAAAATAAAAATAAAATATAAAAAATAAACAAAATTTTAGTATCAATAAAAAATTAATTTTTCCATATTGACATATGTTTCTTTGCAGTTAATTTTCATATAGAATTTATATTACCTAAGGATTTGTATGATAGTTCATGTCCTTCTATCTACTGTTTAAAACCTTCCCATTATTACATCTATGTTCCAAATTTCAAATGTTTTTCAAGAAAAGAATTTGACTTTTGTACATCTTTAACCACCACATCAAATTTAACAACCCAGCAGGAAAATATGTTAGTGCATCCTCCCAACAGGTCTTTTTAAATGCTTCCGAACAAATTTTAAACGCATTCCTTTGAGCATTCTGTAATAATTTCTTAAAGAATGTCTCGAATTCCTTTAAAAAAAATCCCGTACTAATTCTTGCTTACATTTCATTAGATGCAAAATAGAAGGTGTCACTCACCTACTAACTTTCTCATTACAAACAGAAAAAATTGTAATAACGAGGCTTACAATGCTCAAACTCATTTAGTCTTGTTTAAAGTGTCGATAAGAAGGAAGTCCGCATGTCTTTTTTTAAATATATTTCATACTCTTTTTTAATAGCATTCAAAAAATAAAAAAGAGTACTTATTTATTTAAGAGTCTTTGCCATTTCGCTTCTTTTTGGAAGGGAAAAGGGAAGGCCTTGCCTCTAATGACACGTCGAGAATGTAAATAAGGCATTTTATAATTTATCTTCAATCCTTCCATTTCCGACTGGGATTGGACTATAATTGACCATGGACCTTTTTCTAAGTTACTTAAATGTGCATTAATCTGGCAAAGATGTCAATAAGATGATCAAATTCACAAATATTATTTGAAAATAATACGAAACTTTTCAAAAATCCCTTAAAGGTACATAAATTAGTATAGTTTTACAAAAGTAAAAAGCATAAGCTTCAAAATTTTCAATACATCATTCACAAAAATACATATAAAAATTAAACACATTTTCTAATTATTCTGTTAAATATAGCAAAAGAGAAAAATATTTTCTATTGAAATTCTTACTACATTTACTATTTTTTGTATATAGAAACGCTTTTCGAGTAAAATACTTGCAAAAATAGTAAAAATAGCATGCAAGTGTCATTTTTTTCATGTCAAAAACTTTTCAAAAGATTAGTTTCCTTCCAGATTCAATCTTCATTACTAAGGATATATTGCAACAGATCTTTTTTTCCTCTTGTATAATTAATCTATACACGTAACTTCATTCACACAATTAATGTTGCTAGTAAGAACGACCAACTTAATACAAACGACAAGCAGCCAAAAAAAAAAAGGCAATTGAGGATGATTGTTTGTTGGTGCAACTAAAAAGGAAATTGAAATACACATGCATGTTGTACGAAGAACAAGAGCTTAAATTAAAATTTTTAATAAAAAGAACAAAACATACCCAACGGGTTAAATAGTTTCTTGTCAGTCTGTCTGACTGCCTGCTTGTATTTTGCTAACTAAAGGAAGCAGTAGCATTTCAGGCCATACCGGCATAAGCAAATAAACGATCACCACCAACTGGTTCTCTATAAAGAGACAAATTTCAGATCAATGACAACTACTCAACTACAGGCACAAAATAACTTTTCTTCTGTGAGATTTCTTCATTTACAAAACTTATTTTAGAGAACAAGGAAAATAAAAGAAATGAACAGTTTCTCCAAAGAGAGAGGGAAAGATTTAGCAGAGTAAAAAGAACGAGCGCTTAAATTAAGAACAAAAAATAACAAGAAATTTAGTTATGATATAACTGGCTCTTGCAAGAATTGCATTTAATGTTTTTATACACAACACATAAAGGTACTATCTGTTCAGACTAAAACGATTTATGGAAGAGTTGGAACTCAATATCATTTACCATAAGAAGTGAAAGGATAGATTAGTCCATATCCAATAATGTCGACAGTCTCGACGATAGTCACGGCCACAGGTTATTGACATAGATATAAAGCTTAAAAACCAATTGGATTGAAAGAAAATTACCCAAAAAAGCTTAGGTTTTTGAAAATTGAGCTTTATATCTATGTTATAATCATCTATGATCACGACAATGAAATAGTCGAGTGTCTAGATTATAATATTATCGACTACATATATTAACATTGCCAATAGTCTTGTCCATAATATAATCAATATGTTAAGTATTTCCGCATCCGTCGTATAGCCCAGATGTTGTCCAATAATATTATATGCATCTCGTCTCTTGTCGAATTGATATTATATAATACTAATAATTTCCAAAATTGCTTTAACAGATATTCGTAATATCCAACAACAGTTGTGTTCGCAATTTTTATTTTTTTCCATAAAAGGGACGGGAAACAGAAACAACAACTAACTCTTGGGTAATTGAGGAAGTCATAATTACCAATGGATGATTTTGTCGAATGATAATAACGAAAGGCAACAGTAAAAATATCAAAGCAAATAAAAAATAAATAAAAAAAACATTGGCGATTAAAAAAAAAACAAAAAACACTAGAATGTTCTAACCAAATAAGGAATACATACATATGTATGCATGTGGACAAATCTATAAATGAATGAATTGTGTGTGCAAAAAGGTGAAGACAAAAAAAATGAAGTATTTTCAAGGGTTGCAGCAAAGAAACAAGTTTAAGATTTTTAACAATTATTCAGAATGTTGCATACAAATTTGACACATGCTGGTAAGAATGTATGAATCAATTTTACTTCATTCAAGAAAACAGACAAACTTAAAAAAAAGGAAAAACATACATAACTACAAGTGAGACCTTTTTTTATTTACAACCAGACAATTAATGCCTACATTCTTCTTTAATGACTGATATTTATTACAACATATTTTTATATTTAAGCAAGAAAAGTTGATTTAAAAAGTGAAAAAACAATTCTTAATATTGAACCACCATCTATCACACCTGAGTCAACAAAAACAAAACATTTTTAAACAACATGCGCCAGCCAACCAATCAAAAAAGGAATGAATATGATAAATTATTATTATGAAAACATATAGCATTATAGATTGAAATGGTATATAAGAATATTAAGGCGCAATAATAAAGGGTGGGTGTTGGTTGGTTATTTGCTTGATTTGTCTACAAATGTTTTTTTTTTTTTCATTATTTTATTTCAACCACAAAAACATTCATTCACTTATGTATTTTAAACAATTGTGGACAATTGTTTAAATATTTTTCGTTTGACATAATATTAAGATAAGCAATAATAATAAAGAACAATACTTACCTCCTTGCTTGGCACACAAATTGGTGTTCCCACTTTAACAATTCCATTCTCTACCATAACGCCCATAACAATAGGATCACGACTGTTGAATATAAATTGTGGCAATATCTGTAAAGAAAAAATAAATAAGTAAATAAAGTAAAACTAATTGTCAAGAATATATTAAGTATATTTTATTTTCTACATTTATATAGTCCCACTGTATTACAGGTGAAGTTTGTGTGTATGTCCGTCATAACAATCTCATGACCACATCTTTTATTAAACATTTAAAAACCAGCAATATACAGTTTATCATGTTAATTGCAACTCAATTTCCGTTTGTCGTCTACAAATTCTTGTTTGGAAAGAAATTCAAACGATAACCACCACATATACATACAAAAATACATACAGTGACACTCATTAATATTCGTTCCATTTGATATTCTTTTGTTACTTAACATTTAATTTTTATTATTAAATTATTCTAAAGTATATAGCGTGTATACGAAGTGATTTTATTTATATAATCATTCTATTAAAATCACTATATGCGAAAATAAGCCATTAAAAAAATGCTTTATTTGCTCTGAAACCGATAAATATTTTATTGCATATTTATTATTTCCCTGCTAATAAATTTTGGATGAATAAAAACAATACAAACAAAAAATGCATTGATTGAAATTAATTAAAACTTAAAACAAAATAAAAATTAAGAAAATTCTCTAAGATCAAAATCAATGATTATTTTGATACTACACAACGTTCAATCGATGCATAGCGATTATTCATGGCAATATCAACGGTCATAACGTCAATAGAAGAGTAGAATAAGCTTGAGAATAATTATCTTAATGGAAACTACTTATTTCTCATCCGATGCTTCAACTTTATGTACCGGCTAATACAATTACTTCACACAATCATTCTGACATGCTTCTAGGGTTATAAATGTATCTTCATCCGGTTGATTGCATTTTACACCTGTACGATCTTTATAAAAAACAAAAAAAATAACTATGTATAACAACCGTCTACTATAAATGCTGACATCCGCCTGTAGAACGCAATTACAAAACAAGCGAGTATCCTCATTCTTCATCATAAAAAAATAAAAAATATAAAGAAAACCAAACTTGATCGAAAACATGTTGCAAGAGGCAGCAACCACAAAAGAATGTTTTACATCTAAATGGAAATAGAACTGGTAGATACTTGTGCACACATACGTATGTATGCATGTACGTATTTGAAGATACACGTTTTTTTATTTTTCTTTAATCATTATTTACTCTAAGAACAACAATTATATTATAAGTTTATAAGGGAAAACATAAATAAAATATATTTAATTATTAAATAATTTCAACTTACCTTAAGTTTGCATGGGAATACAGCTATTGAACGGAACTCTTCGCGTTTCTTTTGTTTCAATTCTTCACGATAAGCCATAAATTTGTCAAACAAATGATAAATAATATCGGCTTGGAATATTTTCACACCTAATGAATCAGCCATTTCTTGGGCTTCTCTTTCAACTTTGACATCGAATGCTAAAATAGTTGCATATCTAGAATTTGAAAGGAAAAGAAAAGCATTTATCATCAGATTAAAAACTATAAAAATAAATAAAATAATTTTAATACATTCCAAATATTTAGTTTATTTCTTGATTATTAAGTGACAGTTGAACTTTTTTTCACGGTATATTTATCTAGTATCTAGCTAATTGGCTCATTTCTATTGTTTCCCCAGCAAAAAAAGAACTGAAAAAGCTATGATTTTAACATTGTGTTGTCATTGGAAGGAAGTACTAATGGTGAAAAAGAGCTGCAGAAGTTCTTTTTTTAACCCATGTTTGTCATTGGTAAGATGTATTCTTTATTA
>MINK01015893.1:0-13044 GCA_001735545.1 Phormia regina
TGTGCCAATGTCCCACTTACTCATCATGTTCCCTATTGAGAAATGACCCGTAACCATGCCCATTATAACTCCCACTTACTCATCATGTTCCCTATTGAGAAATGACCCGTAACCATGCCCATTATAACTCTAAGACTACCACGACTAATGCCTAGAAGATGCTTTGAATCTGCTGGTTTCAAGTTAGGCCATAGCGCCCTAGAAAGTTTGCAGTCCGATCTATCATTCCAGACTCGATTCGTGTTGTCCAGAGTCCATTCCCTTATGGTCTTAAAGAAGGACCCAATTGGACTATATCCTGAACTATAGTCTATAGTCTCTATTATATTCTACAGTCAGGACCAGGTGCGGATCCAGCTAAAGCTTTTGGGGGAGGAAAATAGTATGATTTAAACAACTATTTCCTCCAATTTCTTGATTTAGTACACGTTCTTCATTAAGTATTTTCATTTTGGGAAGGGAAATTTTCTTTTTTCCCTCCCCGTGGATTCGCGCTTGGTCTGGACTATAGTTTGGCCTATGGACTATAGTCTGGAATATAGTCTATAATCTGAACTACGTAGTGATAGTCTATAGTTTAGACCATAATCTATAGCGTGGGCTATAATCTGAAGTCTAATTATAAACTATAGCTCTGTGTCTGTGCAAATATTGTAACGCAGAGAAAAAAATCTTCCTAACAGTATAGACTCATAATAATTTACTGGGTCTATTTAACCATGTACGTCTTCGGTTTGGTCGACTGGCTGGCTGTCCATATAAAGCTTGTGCTCAAAGTACAACCCGCAATTTTAAAAATAATTTGATGAAATTTAGCACAAACGATTTTTTTTCGGAACAAGGATGAAGCTAATTGAATTTCGTATTTCACCAAGACCCATATAAATGTCCTTCCAAAATTTAGTTTTAACACTCTTAAATGCCTTAAAAGTAGAATTATTCTATTTGAATTCAAAGAAAATATGTTTTATATAAGTTTAAATCTGTGTACCGAATTTCGTTACGATCAGTCCATAATTTACCATAGCTCCCATATGAACCTATCTTTCGAAAATCACTTTAATTTGCATAAATTCCATAAAAATGTTAGTATCAACTTAATATTCGATAATAATTAACTTTAGCTTCCATAATTGACTTTAACTCCCATATAAGACCCAATTGTGGATTAGTTGATAAATACATGTGAATCTTACGATCGATGTGGTTTTCTGTATAAGTATTTTTTATTTTACATTGAATACAAGTATAGATCCATAATTGGTTCCTTCCCGAATTCTGGTAAACATAGGCAATGGTGGAGGGTATCATATAGTAGAGTTTGAGCGACTATATTTTTGTCTTCTTTTTGTATCCCTATTAGTTTGGGGAATATAATGTTACAGAATTTATCTTTTTTAACAACTCCCCCCCCCCAAAAAAAAAAAAAAAAAAACATTCTAATTTTAAAAAACCTCGTCTCTGTGGATCTATTTAACAGTAAATCAATGTATATATCTATATTTAAAATTAGCTTACGGCTCGTATTTCCATCAGGGGTCGGAAATAAGTGGATTTATATGTATTTTTTTTTGCATTTTTCTCTTTTCAGAGCTTTCTCTAGCATCCAAATATGATAAAAAATTAAAATTCGGCTTATTCAAAAAACTTTTCGTCTTAAAATTAAAAAAGCAGATTTGGGTTCAAAAATATATTAAAATTATTTCTCAAAAGTCTCATGATCCTTTTAAGTAACTTTGCAAAATCCTAATTAATTAAATATATAGTTAAATAGATAAAACTGATTCCTTATAAATATTAGATTTGTTTTGTCATATTCCAGACCTTATCATATCAGAACTAAAGATACATAAATCAAGTTAATACAAAAATCGAATCTTTAATTTGATCTTCCATTTGCATTTGATTATTTAACTTTAATATAACTATTTTTTTTTCCTTTCTTTACTAATCACTTAAAAGTACCATTGTTGTTATTACTCATACCCAAAGTACCCAATTATTGAACAATATTTTTTAAACTTTATTTTTTATATTTTTTGCACTTTTCATTAAACACACACTCTTACAAATTACAAAAGTTTAAACGGGTTTAACTCATTATGACAAACTTTTTTAACAGACACATTTGTCAATTTTATTACAAAATAAAAAAAAAGTAATAAAATATTAGACAAAATATATTCAACAAAGAAGGACAAGGGAAATTTCGGCAAAATATAAGAAAAAAGAAGAATCAAATAGAATAGATGAAGTTAATTTTTAAATGATTTGCCGCATAGTAATAATTATGAGTTATGGCAAAGTTAAAATGAAATTCCACAAACAAACTCTTACTTGCGAGTTATTTACTTATGAAAAAAAGTTCACAAAAATGAATAATGACTGAGATGCTGATACCCTGATAATAGTTTTATGATGATGGTAAATATATTTATGTACTTCGGTTGAAGTACTTTAGTTATGAGCAACAACTGGGTATCTATCTATGAAGTAACTTTATTTCGTATACAAAAACACCCCACAGGATTCTATCTTCTTTTTTGTCTAAGTTGTAGTGAGTGTGAATATATTTATTTTATTGTCAACTGCGTCAACTGAAGTAATTATAAATGATCATAAATTTTTTTCATTATTTATGGCCAAAAATTATAAAGTACATATACACATATAGTTTATTTTTGTTGTAGTTTTATGTTAGTGTAATGTTAATGTTACGAATAAGATAAAAATTTATTTTTACAGGGGCATAATTATCGAAAAGGAGGGGTTATTTTTATTAGCAACATAAATTAGTCTGTGTTGAGAATATGAAATGTTTATCAGATTTTTGTTAAAAGAGTCATAAATATAGAAAATGATATAAATATTGTGATTAGAATATGGTGGAGAGTATCAAATGAAAAGCTGTTTCTTATATGTTACCACTTGCAATACTTTATATGGTTTTGGTATTATATTAAAACATAATTTTTAAAATTTATAGTCAGGATTATAGTTTATAATCAGAACTATAGCATATATTCAGGACTATAGTCTGGACAATAGTCCATAGTCAGGTCAAGTCTATAATTTATAATCTATAGTTAGGACTATAGTCTACAGTCTGGATTATAGTACATAATCTGGAGTTTAGTCTATAGCCAGGACTATAGTCTGTAGCCAGGAATAAAGTCCATTTTCATGACTATAGTCTACTGTCAAGATTATAGTCTATTATCAGGACTTTAGTCTATAGGCTAGACTATAGTCTGTGGTCAGGAATAAAATCTGAACTTTAATTTATACTCAGGACTATAGACTATAGTCTATAATTAGAACTATAGTTTATTTTTAGGAATATAGACTATAGTATGGTCTGGATTATAGCCTATAGTCTGTACATTAGACTTTAGTCTGGACTAGCCTATAGTCTGGACTATAGCCTATAGTCTGGATTTTACCCTATAGTCTGGATTATAGCTTATAGTCTACATTATAGCTTATAGTTTGGACTAGAGCCTATAGTCTGAACTGGACTACAGTCTGTAGTCTGAACTATAGTTTATACTCAGGACTATAGACTATAGTGAGGACTTTAGACTATAGTCTGAACTATAGTTTATATTTAGGAATATATAATATATTATAGCTTAGATTATAGCGACGACCTCTTGTATTAGTCGTATTACATCCCCAGTTAAATGCCCACGCATTGAAGTCTCCTGCAATAATCTTCGGGTTGTAGTTCAAAGCAACAGTAACAAGTCCGTCTATATATGTTTCAAACTCAGTCAATGGGACGTTTGTTGATATATAACAGCCGTAAATGTGTATTCCTTCTATCTTCACTCTAACAAATCCTTTCCAGGGGGTCCTTATCGATTCTTGAAAAGCAAAATTACCGAATTACCATATTTCCTCTTTTCCGCAGTTTGTGTGTCACCGTATGATTTGCAAATGTTTTTAACCGCACTACTATCTAAGTCGGATATCTTGAGTTGATCCTCCAACACAGCACAGATATCCTCTTCAGTTGTTACTTTATCCAGATCCTTGCATTCATTAAGTGTTTCACTTACTTTTGTCCCTATTTCGGCACTTTCGTTTAGAGTTTTTCGACAAGTTCATTAAATTTCCCTATCTCTTTCCTGCTTGACACCTTTCTGTGTCCTGCGGATTCTTATGACCTTCTCACCGAAATCTTTGAGACCCGGATAAGCTTTTATCTTACGAAGGATGTCTGCGTATGTCGCTTCACCTTTTGTTGATATTATCAAGGTGTTTGGCCTAACTCTCCTTTGTTGCGAATTCTGTTTTCGAACTACTTTGATCCAAGCAGATGCTGGCGCAACACCTTCTACTTCACTTGTATGACTGCTTCCTTTTTTCTCGATTTTGTTACTAGTGACTCCTCATTTTGTTCCCTACTCCTTTTATTTGTCACTGCATCCCCTCTCTGTGGTTTTGGGAAAGTTTGGGTTGATGAACATTATTCTTCGTTTTATTCAAAATCCATCAGGGACGAAATAAGTACTCCTAGTTTTTAAGGGCATCAGGGGAGGTGTCCTTATCTCTTGGGGGGGTTCCACTTGCTTTTCAGATTTTTTGTCGGGCGATCTAGCAATTACCGAGCTTCTTTTGTAAAAGTTTTCGAAGTCGAACGGTAGCTCTACAGTGTTGTTGTTATTATTGCTGATGTTGCTTATTCTGAGCAGAGCCGCTATATCCAATTGTTGTACAGTCACGTTAAAATCCTATGGTTATCTTTGCAAGCAGGGTGGCCATACTAGAGTTGACATAAAGGCCTTATGAGATTTTTGCCATAGTCAGATCCGCACTAACCGCGGAACTTAATGGTGATAATTTTTGAACGTACTCTGTGACTTGCCAAGTTTAATTTGGATGGAGGCAGTTGTGGCATTAATCTGGAGGGCATTTCCGTAGAATGTCACTTCGACATACTGAGGTTGTTTCCAGAAATGCCGTAATTAAGACCGTACTGCACTTGGCCTTAATGCCTTTCGGCGAAGTTCTAATAGTCACCTCCATATTCCTACGTCGCTAACTAGGAAAAACCACGGAGTCGTTACTCTTCATACTTTACCTCTCTTGAGGGCACCCTTGGGTTGGGCTACCTATTTTATGGCAGTAACCATTCGCCCTGCTACAGGACTTCTTTGATCACTTGTGGTCATTTTGGCACGCTCTTCACTCCTGCCGAAACTAGGGTGCGCGGGGGCGTTACTCCCGTTAATCTTTCCTGAGAATACCCTTACGGGCTTGACTATAGTCTACAGTCTGGACTATGCTATATAGTCTTGTCTATGGTCTACAGTAGAGACTGTAGTCTATATCTGGACTATAGTCTACAGTCTGGACTATAGTCTACAGTCTGGACTATAGTCTAGAGTCTGAACTATAGTCTACAGTCTGGACTATAGTCTACAGTCTGGACTATAGCCTACAGTCCGGACTACAGTCTATAGTCTGGGCTATAGTTTATATTCAGCAATATAGTCCAAAGTCAGGATTATAGTCTACAGTCCGGACTACAGTCTATTATCAGAACTGCAGGTTATAGTCTGGGCTATAGTCTATAGTCACGACTATAGTCTATAGTCTGAACTATAGATTACAGTCTGGACTATAGTCTATAGTCTGGACTAAGTCTATAATCTGAACTTTAGTCTATAGTCTTAACTATAGTCTATAGTTCTCAGTTCAGTTTATAACTAATAGTATAACTGATAATATTATTTATAAGACCAGTTTGTAGTCAATTTAACGTAGAATTCACAGTCTAGTCAATAATTTTTTCTATAATTCAGGCTAAAGTATAGTATATAGTCTAACCCACAATTTGATCTATTCTGGTCGAATTAATCTTTACTTATTATATTTTTTATTTAAACCAGACAACACTCAAATCCTCATATGTATGTAGGTGCTTTGAATTTACTGTCTTATTCTACGTTTTACACAAGTGTACTCTAGCTCTCATTAACAATTCAAGTAGAAGTAGCGAATATACTTAAGGGCATTAGACTTTATACTTTGTTTTCATCGCATTATTTTAAATCATCATAATATTTTTTAAACACTTAACTGTTGTTTTTTTTATTTTCATAATAATTTTTCTAATTAATTTAATTACAAACAAGCTAAGGTTAATAAAATTTCACTTATTAATTAATTTTTTAATTAAAATGATTTTGACCCAAACGCTTTAAACATTAAAATGATTTAAACTTTTAGTTATTTTCTTTATTTTTATATGTTTTTGTTTTTAATTTTTTAATTTATGACTTAAAACATGTTCAAAAAAATTTTTTAAAGCGGCTTCGTCTACTTATGTCTCATGTTCAAACATACATGCATACTAACATATGTGTATACACTTTTCAATTTCATAAATTTCATTCATAACTCATATTTAACTATTTAGTTTCTTTCTTACTGTTAGTTGTTATTATCGGTAAATATGAGTTATGAGTGTAAACGTTTGTCGGTTAGTTTCCTAACATCCGGTTGTAATACAAATAATATTTTACACAAAATTTGGTTCACACGTGCTGGACAATTTGTGTAAAAAAGACCACAAATAATATATAGTAAAACAATAACAACAATTAATAATACAATTGTTCATTCAACTTGAGCTTCTTTTTTTTTTTTCTTTGTGAAGTGCGCGTGTCATCAAGTACGTGGTCAAAGTCACGTTGACCAACTATAGCAAAACAATAACAAAATTCAATAGAAATTTCAAATATTTGTTTTTGTATAAGATTTAGTTACAAATAAAGTAAAATAAGAAGAAATGTACCTGTAAATGTAAAAAAGACTATGAATATAATGAAAAGTACATGAGAGTGTGCAAATAAAATTCAAATTACATACATACATATGTATGTATATGTATGTATTTAATTTTTTACTTAGGTTTCTTTCTTGTACTAGAGCCCTTTTTACAAATGTACATATGTAAATACATACATAAATATGTATGTATATTTGTTTTTAGTAAAAAAATATATTATGACAAGAAAATTGAAAAATTTGCGATATCATATCTTTTCACTGAACTTAGCACCAAATAATTTAGGACATTGACCACTTTTGGTACATAAACTATGTAGTTGTATTGGTACCTCTCTAGAGCGTTCTAAGAAAGTAACATGGCGCCAATCGCTCCAAAAATATGTAAATCCATTGTGCCTTCTTGTGAAAGAAAAATTATTTTTTCATAGAGCTCACTGTAACCAAAAATTTATTTCTTTTTTCGCCAAACCTCCTGGTTTGGGAAATTTCGACTCTTTTTCTTTCCTGAAATTATCTTTACATATCTTTGAGAATCACCAACATATATATTTGGACCAGAAAGCTGCAAATAATCTGTCTGTACATATGTACAGACAGATTAATGTGAATTTTCCAACATAAACATTTTCGTATGAAATTTGATTTTAATTTTCGTACCCTGTTCATGGCTTCTAATTTTTTTTTGCAATCTTGAACATTTCGGACTTTATATGTTTTCACGTCCGCATTAGCATTAATTTTTGACACCAAATAGCCTGAGTACTGAGCTCACGGGGGTGCTTTTCTACCTGATGAAATTCTTTTCTCCCCGAACCATATTGCCTATTAAGGGTCGAATTCTCCTTATACTATTCAATAACATTGGAAACTGTTTGACAGCAGACATTTAATTTCTTGGCCAATTATTTGAAGGACCAAATAGGATTTTTTAAATTGTTTATAAGCAAGTTTGCCATCGTAAATTGCTTCATTGTCTCTGTTTGGCGGAACCAAAGCGGAGTTTGTGGACTATAATTAGACACCAGCAGAATGGAATACGTATTTTCTGTGCCGCTTCACACTTCATCAGCATTCTTATCCATTGTAAACATGGCACTGCCTTGCACTGGGTGCAATATTGAGGGACTCAATTGCAGCACCAGGCATTGGAGCAAATTCAACCTAACATCGTAAACGCTATTAAAGATATGGTTACGTAGTATCGTGATCCGACATCCGGCTCGAAGGACCATAATTAGACACCAGCAGAATGAAATACGCATTTTCTTTGCCACTACATGCTTCATCAGTATTCGTGGTGTCTTATCCATTTGGGTTTCGTTAAAACCTGAACAGTTTAATAATTTATTATTGGTCACTCATTTTGATCAGACTCACAACTTATCAAAATGGTTGTCATTAAAAATAATAACTGATATATTTTTCGAAGATAACTAGATCAAAACAAATTTTAAATATTAGTTCGGAGAAAAGTTATGAGACTTGTGTTAATATTTTTCAATCGCAGTAGTAAATTTCAATTTCATTAGTAAAAGTGCGAAAAGGGGGCGTCAAAAGGCGTTGCTTCAGCTCAATAAAACAAAATCGTTTCTAAATTGAAATATTAAGAGCGTTAAAAGTGATTCAACTTCTAATTATAATCCAAAGTGCTTAAAATAATACCTAACTTCCTCCATCATTAAGATCTGCATTTGCTGGTTTCAGAAGTTGTCATATATTATGAGCTGTTAAACCAATATTAAACGATCACAAATGATCTGTGCCGAATAAATATACGATTAGATACGATTCTATAACTTTTTCATCAGTCTAATGTTACGTAAACATTTAACAAATATTACAAAATTTCACTTTCGATTTGGAATGCCGAGATCATGCGCGGATCCGCAGGGAGGGAAAAATGGAAATTTCCCTCTCCAAAATGAAAATGCTTAATGAAAAATCTGCACTAAACCATACAATTTAAGAAATTAGTAAAGAAAAACATTAGATTTTCATCCCCCAAAAGCTTGTGCTGCATTCGCGCCTGGCCGAAATGAAATGCGCTTCCTTTTAGGAAAAGAATAAAAAGCGATTTTTGGTGGCAAAAGTAATAGATTTCTTTGGACATTACTTTGAATAGAATTATTGTATCTTTAGTTTAAAATAAACATTTATTTTCCATTAAAATAAGAATCAATAAAGCTTTCTTGATGTCTCTGGAAATATTTTTTTCTCAATTTACAATTAAAGGAGTCATATTTGACTGAGAGCTCGCTTGGAAAATTAAAAATTCCTAAAAGGTTCCACTAGTTGTGCGAACCGCTGCCATCATGTATATCAATCGGTCAACAATACATGTATGTCAGTCCATCTATATAAAATTTGTAATTAAGCTACTAAGATAAAATAATAAAATTTGGTGCACATATATATTATGCCAGTAACTCTAAAACATTCATAAAGATCTTTTTTATCAATCTCAATTTATTAAAATATAGTCAACATTTTAATCTCGACTTTGCTTCTATTGATTATGCAAGTCGTGTTATTGTGAAAGCCTAATTGAGCCAATAACTATTCTATGAAATGTTTCGAGAACCACTTTCGCACAATCAGAACTGAGGTGTTTTCGAATTGATTTGGAGTAGTGCAGACCCTTTAGAGCAGGGGCTCTCACAAGATCTTGCTTCGCGACCCCTTTTTGGCATTGCAATGTAATCGCGACCCACAAAAATAAATTAAGATAAAATGATATGTAAAGATACAATAATTTACAATATATTACTAAAATGTTCTATATTATTTTTGTTCCATGAGATCGTTTTTGCATTAAGCATATCTAATATCATTCTTTGCCTCCACAAAAATACATTCTTTGTTTTAATGGAATGAAAATAATTCCACCTAAAAATTTATGATGATGAAAACAGTTTAAGGAGCCAAGAAGTTGATAAAATTTCGCTATATTTTAACTTTTGGTTCAAAATTAAATGGAGCGCATGGCTTTTATTATAAATGTTTTATGAGGGCATTGAAAGTTATTAAAGCCATTGCACAATGGGCAGAATTTAAATTGTTTGGAAATATCTATAACTTCTAATCGGCTTGTTGAGATTTGGGTAGAATTTTTCACAGGCGCAGCAGAGCTGTGTACAATGTTGAAAGGCGCACCCAATAGACAACTCTATAGCGAAGATAAGGGGACTTAAATAAGGGTACCTTTGATATATAAAATTCCTCGTACGGTTTTAAATATTTTTATATATTCTTGCTATCGGCTTATTTTCTTTTGGAATTTTAATTCAATTTTGCAAGTTGTTGGTCCGGAATTTTTCATATATATTTTAATATAATAGATACCACAAACATCACAATGATGTATTGTAATCAGTTTTTACGGCAATTGGCTCTTAATTCTTTTTTGATTTAAAAATTAAAAAAAACAGTTATTTTACTTCTCTGGAAATAGATTCAGGCTTTAATTGCAATTATTTTTTAAAATTTCAACAAAATATTTTTATTAAAAAATTGTGTGTTTATAAATATTTTCCAATATATCTTCCCGACCCCTCATGAATGTCCTTACGGACCCCCATTTGAGAACCGTTGCCTTAGAGAGTAGACCTCCAAACTTGGTGACTTCGAAAATGTATTTTTTTTTTTAACACAAAAATTCATTTATGACTTAAATGTAAAAGAAATTGCATAAAAGTAGTCTTCTACGTAGATTATCTTTTTTAGTTTAAGAGATACATTTTTACAAAATTCTAAATAATTTTATTGCAAGAATCACATCAATATTTCTATCCAAAAAAAGTTATATTCATCTAGATTTGAACTTTTTGAAAAAATTTACATTGTGGAGTAAATTTGTAAAAAAGTGGTAGTATTATTTCACTTCCAAAATACAAATGCGTGTAAAACCAAATCGGAGATTCCTAAAGGAACAAGTTCCTCTCAAGTACTGTCTAAACTTTGTAAGTTAAAGAAAATTTTCTTAAATTCAAAATAAAATTAATTGGTAATATAACCCCATATCTTGTTTAAACACACAAAAAATATCATATGAGCAACGCCTTTTACATTGGCTGAGTCACTATTTTAATACAAAAAAAGTCAATTATTGAAACATTTTCACGGAATGAGATTTCGGATATTTTTGTTTAAAAAAGTGGACTTTATTTTTATTTAAAAATTTTGCAACAAGTCTGTCTATATTGTGTCCAAATTTCATTAAAATACCTTTAGTTGTTTAAACTAATAAATTAATACTAATTTTCTTTTACATTCAAATAAAAAAATTACCTAAACGAGGTGATCAATTTTAAAGGCCCACCCTCTACTTCTATGACCAGCTAGGAGCTGGTACTTTGTTAAAACCTATTTAGAAACACCTCAGCTCTGAACATACGAAGTTTTATTTAGATATCTCCTAAGGTTCACAAATTACACAATTATTTACAAAAAATCACTTTGAGATCACTCAGCGTTGTTTAAAAACTAACGAAAAATTTGGGCAAAAAAACATAAAGATTAATACTCAGAATGTAAGGTCTTATTTTTATAAGAACCTCGCCTTTTAAGAGATTTATTTACATTATCAAAAATAAACAATAGCCCTTCTGTATTCTATAGACCTTTTGGAATTTGATTTCAATACTTTCTGCCATTTCTGCTACTATTAACTAAAGTTAATTTCAGCCTAATCAAATATTTGACCAAAAGAACGTAACCACTATATAAAACATTTTCTAACTTCTCCATTTTAATGGAAAAATATTTTTTAGTTATCATTTATCATAGCTAACATTTTACTGAAACCTATTTGACTCTATTTTCTCTTAAAAATCATTTTCAAGATCAAACTAGTGGTCATGCAAATTTTGTCAAATATTTGAAAAATATGAACCCAGCTTCTTAAAACTTGTTACTTAGTGCTGCAAATATCATGCTTAACTAATTCAAAATAAGGATATTCGAAAATATTCCATTAATCTAAATATATGTAACTACAAATACATGGGATTTTTTTTCTTTAATTTTTATATAAAATTTCATTCAATATCCTTATTTTATTGTTTGTTTGCATTTCAAATGAAATTGACGGCAAAATATAAAATAAAAAATTCTTGGAATGTCTCAAAATATAAAAAACAAACAAACAAACAAAATAATATTAAGGAACAATGACCATATTTTGTTTGAAACATGATTCTAATTTAATCAAGTTCATCGTCCTAATGCAAGGTGAAATTCCTTAAATAAATATTCCAAGCAAACAATAACAACAACACCAATAACTGCATTATAAAAGAGCGCCATAAATTTATAGCAGACTTTAAGAAATGTTATGGGTTTTAGGATTAATAATTTGACCACCGGATGCCGACATATGATCTTAAGAGTAAATACTTACTATTGTTTTTAAAATATATTATAAAACAGACAAAATTCATTGGAAATCAGTTCTTTTATAACTGAACACTAACGTATTGTAGACAGACCGAAAATAATAATTTTTGCCTGAGCAAATGAATGAAATTTTTAGTTTAAATGTACGCAAACAAATACATTTAAACTTCAACACATACATACATACATACATACATACATACATACATACATACATACATACATACATACATACATACATACATACATACACCCCCATAGAGACACAAATAGATTTTTTTCATCATTTAAGGAACTAGAGATGAGCTGTTCACTCTTAAACAGCAGCCAGCAATCATTAAATAAACAACAACAAATCATTGTAAATATATATTGACCACGTTGTTTTTATTTTATTCACATTATGTCTGGCTCTTAATCGTTAAGTGTGTCAGTTTGTCTGTCATTTAGTCATTGAATTAAAGCCAAACAAATGTACAGGATAAAGATCAACAACATCATTTTCACTTTACTCGCTCACACTCGTAGACTTTTTTTATTCATTTCAGGTGATTTACCTTTTCTTCAAAAAGAAAAAGAAGATTTTATTTGTTTTGTTTTAAAGTTGTTGTGATATTTGCCGCCTCTTTTGTTTTTTTAGTGAATAAATTTGCTGATGCCTTTGTTGGTCCAAGTTGTGCGTATGTGTTGAATGACTGTTGCCCTTCACACTTCATAAACAACAAAATATAAAATAGGTGGAGAAGTTGTGGCAAGTTCAAGTCGTTCGAAAAATACTCTATAAATGATTTTGATTAAAGATTCCCCCCCCCCCCTTATTTTATGAATTTTTGCACCTCACTTTGATAA
>MINK01015911.1:0-12047 GCA_001735545.1 Phormia regina
CATGCATTGAAAATAGATGCAATCAGACCATCCATAATATTTGCTTCTTTTTCTTCAACATCTCCTTTCTGATTAACGTAGTTGTATATCTTAGTCTCAAAAATGAATTTAACATTTTCATCTGATTTTCGAAGCAAAATGTTTCTTTCAAGGATACTGGGATTGCTAGAAAATAATGGAATGAGGCCGTAATCTTTCTCGCATTCCTTAATCAAAGTTATCAAAAACTTAGCGTAAAAGAAGTCAATAAGTGCTTTCTCAAATGCCAGACTGGTATCGATTACTTCTGCAAGGTCACGGTTATGGTTTATCGCCGCAATAACTTTATCGTAAAACCCATCTCTCTCCTCATCACACAAAGTCCCTAAAAATTGATCAAGTCTTCCAAAGACTGCTTCATATGACCCGTTGTTATTCAATATGAAGAGTTCTGCTGTCTTGATCAACCAATCATAGTCCTTTGACAGCCATTCTAAATCTTCATAGATGAGATGCTTGTAATGTCTAGCGATATCCGCACTGCAATCAAGTTTTTCTTGTGCAGAATCATGTTGCGCTGCTAGTATACATATCGATTTGACCCTCAACTCAAGTGCTAAACAGACGCGCATTATGCTTTCATTGTTACTTCGCTCAACCAGATCCACAGTCTTTGGTGACATACTTTCAAGACCTGTAGATCCATTTGTTATCAATGTGTAGTAGACGATTAGCTGCGTAATGATTGACATAATGGAGGGAGCAATCAGGATCTATTTATACACTAAAAACCGTCAAAAAAGGAAAATCCTGATCTTTTTGGAAATTATGGTTCATAGTAGAACAAAAACGCTCCTCAATCCTTCGTTAATTTAATTTATTATACGACAGCCAAAATCTTGTAACATAGGCATCTGATACTTGCTTGTCAAAAAATCAATGTATTTCTGTTCTATCAAGATTAACAAAATGTAACTTTTGGTATTTTGCATTGACATCTTAGTTGACAGATCGTTTACTTATAATTCCTTATACGGAAGTATAATTATCATTGCAATCTATTTGACAGCTGATCATTATAAGAAGCACATTAAAAGGTAAAATGTCTAAAATTATTGCTATCTATCATCAACTTGTCATAAAAATAAAAGCAAAAGTTTAACATATAGCACATAAGCTTATCAACCGTAAAAAATATACCAATCATCAAGTATCTGTGTCAATCTTGAGAAAATTGTATTAATTATAAGACATCTTTAGTCAAATACAAAAAAAGATATCAATGTTTAAGTATCTGTGTCAATCTACTCTATATTATACACTGGCTGTTTTGATCTTATGCTTCTGCGTCCTGTCATATATCATCGCCATATCAACACATAGAGTCTAAATTGCATCTGTAGTTTTAACATTCGAGCCAATGGCGATCCGTGTTTTATAAAAAAAGAATTTGATAGCCAAAGCATCAAGTATTAGTTTTATTTTAGTTTACTCCAAAATCTTAGTTGATTCTAGTGTTACTATGTTATCGCCTCATTTGTGGTCAAAGCCCAAATAACTATCCTTTTTCTGCACTTTCAACAGTCTAAGCACCTTAAGGAGTGTAGCTTAATTACGTTTTTCTTGTTACACAGCACAAGCTGATTTACTGTATGTGTGTTCGAAACAAATCTATCTTGTTTATATGCAATGATAATGATTTTCGCAACAATAAACTAAAAACGAAGCTATCAGATATCCTACAATCAATTCAAATCCAGAATTTCAAAGTCAAACCTACCGTAATAAATACATAATATCCAAAGAAAAGCAGATGATGTGCAATCAAAATATTTGTTAAATTCAGAATACTGACAAATTGTGTGTCGCTAATTTACTATAGATCTTCAAGATTATTATGGATTCGATATAAGTTTCTTTTACTGTGCACATTCTCCTGGATTAACTAGGACACATATAAAACAAGAAAGATATCTCAGACAATGACTTTACTGCAAATAATATAGTTAACAACATAATGAGTGAGATAATGTGGAATCTAGCCCTGTTTTCTTAATGTATATACTATCATCAATCCCTGCAGTTCCAAATATAACATTGTTAACATACTTAATGGCAAAAAAACTTGCATTAGCTAATGCGCCAATCCAACTATTAGATCAGGTTTTGATAAGTGATTAAAGTGTGGACAACTTAGATGTGCTTCATATTTCACTTGAAGGTTAAATTTGCCAACTTAAACTTCAATTTAGACATAAAAAATGAATGTAAGGACAGACGAGCAGGAAACGCGCAATAGATGTTTTTAATATTAAGACTTTTAGCGTGTATATTAGCGTAGTCATTATGGTATTTTAATCATATCAAAATTTTAGATTCACATATTTTACTTCATTCGCAGTAATTGTAATTATGTAGATAAACATGTGAAAGAGTTTTGTTCTTTCAAAGCGTATATTTTGCAGTCGATATTGACTCATAGAAAATAGTCTTGGCGGAAGAAGGTTGAATTAAATGAGGTCTTGCATATACATCGGACTTCAAACAAAAAAAACCGCGTAGATAGTTATATAGATATTGATTATTTTAATTGTTTGCGTAGTATAATAAAATTGTGAATATATTGTCTTAAACATCCGTTTGCATTTGGACAAATGTGTTTAAAAGGTACTAGATAACTGTATTTATTTTTTTGGCTGACATGGTTGTAGGCTAAGCACTTTGTAAAATTAGTCAGTAAATTCATAAGTATAACTGTTAATTACCGACATCATTGATTTCTTACACCAAAAAAACATTAGGTATTTCCATGCATAGATTGTAATTCGTAATCTTTTTGACGCACTATATATTAACTGCATCAACCGAACTATTTTACCATTTGTGCTCTCGGTTTCGTAAAACCTTTTTAAAAAATATCTTGCTAATTCCTGCGCTTTCAAATTTACCTTGGTCTTATTTTGTACAAATATAATGGCAATATTTATAGCCAATACTCTAGGTTTTGATGTACTTTTATCTTGTCTAATTATAAGTATTGCACATTACGATTCAAATCTTCTGCTACTTATTGACAATCGGATTATGCGAAACTATTTTGGTAGCTTTAAACATAAATTGGATTTTGAACTTAATAATCTTCAGCAGAAGTTAAAAAACTGATTTTGCTTTGCAAATAAAATTTTCTTTTAATTTGGTTAAAAATGTATGTGGAAAATCTTCGACGAAAGATATAATTAATAATAAACTAGTTGATTTGATATTGCTGTATGAATAATGAAATCTTGATACATCGTGTCGTGACTTAAGATCTTCTGTCAATTTATAGCTAAAATCACAAGGTATTGCAATCAAATCTATATTTAACGGTTTCTCGACCACATTAACTTCTGCTATCTCATCAAACCTATTACATGGACTTTAGACAAATGCACGTATCACCATAACATTACCAAGGTTTAAAATACAACCCTTTTATATTAAGAACTTTAAGCATGTGCCTTATTAATATTTACTTTGCCATCCAATTTATAAACTTTTTGTACTTTTTATATTTGGATACAACGCATTAGATGACAGAAATATTTGGTCTACCTTTTGTTATAAATGCACAACTCTTATCATATATAGACTGCTTTACACTATTTAACGACACCCACACTGCTGTTCTACCTAATTTGTCAGTTGGTGCTCATTATAAGAAAAACAACACGTTATTTTACTTCAAGTGCACAAAAAAAAAGTGTCAAAAAGAGGTGTGAAATATTGACAGGATAAACAGAAGGTTATTTTTTGAGGAGAAGACCATAAAATATTATTTTGCGTTTACAACTAAAGTAATCGTGTATGCCAACAGCAATGTAAGCCAGCAAAGAGGTCTGTACATATTTTAGCAATCCTCAAGCAGTGAGATCAAGTTATTACTCATTTACGTTCTGATAGCAGAACGCTCTGAATCATCGGAATAAAATGTAAAATAGTATGTGATCATGTACAAACTTACAACAGCAGAGAAAATAAACTTATTCACAATATCTAGAGGAACTTTTACGTGTAATAATTGCAAACAGTAAGAGTAATGCATTTATCATACATCGATCTTGCGTAAATACAAAGGATGCGCCATTAAAATAAAATCATTTTTACCCTGTCCATTTGTAATTTGAATTATGTAGCTATAGTATAAAAACTATTTTAAGTAAAGAAGTAAATACAACAAGTATTACGTATCATATTACAAACATATGCTGAGTAAAAAAATGTTTTGTAGCATCCTTTATATTGATCTTGCGATTGGCATATGTCATGATGTATCTATTTTTGTTTATCACTAAGCATGTGGAGTATTTGGTGTATACTGTATGTCTGTATTGTGCATTAAAATTACCAAAATATATTGATGCAAATCCAAGCTATTTACAGCATAAAAGATGCTTGCTTCACATACCCTCTTTCTTAAAAATATAGGTAAAAATTAGCTTCCATGCCTAAGGGCCATAAAAAATAAAAAAATGAGTTAGATCTGTTAATTAATTATATAGACATTATATGGGATGGCCTGTACCCAAATATCATAATATTTCTTGTGAATTAGATAGGAATTGACGACAAATTAAAGAACTATATCCAATCAATAGTTCCAAAAAAACTCTTGAAACCATGTCCTTTGACTAAGAGGAGACACAGTATGCTGTAAGGAGTGAGAAGAGAAGCCGCAATTGCTGACGCTTTTGAAGAAACAGGAAAGGTTATGGAGTTGCAAAATGGGGATGATAATCTGACTAAAAACAAAAAAAATAAAATTTCCTACATAATCGACAGACAATATACGCTTATACACAACTCTTTATCTAATTCTTCGGTAAGTTAGTACAAATCAGTTGAAATTCTAGGTTGTGTAGATATTGAGAAGCAAGTTAGTTTATTTGTTTAAACTTTTACATAATTTAGTCTAGAAAAGATCATGTCTCTAAATTTCTTGACTAGATCATATGAAAAAATTTTTACATGGCTGGCAAAGCAAACTAATCTTACAAATACTGCCTAAAAACGATACACTTTTGTCGTAAATTTTCAAGCTTAGGCTGTTCTTTTCGGCTTTCATTCATTCCACGTATAACTAAAGCATATGCATGGAATAAGTAAAGGATAGAAAAGGGGCGATAACTGTAACAGGTTGCAGATCAAAATCATTAATCAATAACTGCCTACAATTAGGCTGCAAATCTTTAGTCAACTCTCTTGTTATAAGCATTCGACTTCTGCCAAGTGCGTAAGACATATCTAACGCATAAGAAATGTATATCTAAGTTACTATACAATATTGTTTTCATAATTTTTTTTTGAACTTAATTGCTTTGTTTGTAAATAAATAGTATCACACGTACAATTTGTATTAAAAAAAAGTTTTGCTACAATAGAACTTCGCATGCTTTGTCTTAGGATTTGTAAAATACAAGTTAAAAAGGCAAAATTGGTTATAAAAGTTAAGTTTTTATTTTTGATGTGTCAATTGCAGGGTTTTGTAATTATGTTATTTGATAAGTGAGATTACAGAATGGAATGAAAAAAACTAGATATCATTTGTTTGGTCTTAAAAGTTGGTTTTTACTACTTAAACAAATGAAAATATCTATTCACAAGAATCGTACTTCAATGCAAATATTAGATCGTTAATAAAAAACTTATAAAAAACTAAATCAAATGTTATATATTTTCGAATTCAAACTTAATTACAGAATTGGTCTGTAGACACGAAATTGTTTGTTGCCGATAAACATACCTAAATATGCATTAAGCCAAAATCTGATGTAAATTTAGAAACTAAAAGTAATAGTTTTCTCGGTATTTTTTGTCTTTTATCACCCATACTCATGAATAGTCTGAAATCGTGACGCTGACATTGGCTATTGGTTCGAAATACATAAAATTATATATGTCATTGGATGCTGTCATTGTTTTCGATATTTGCAACCATGTTTGCATGACTAATCAATTCTGCATGTTGCAATTTTTGTAAATGTTGAAGAAACGAAAATACGACCAGACATTTACAAAAAAAATAGTTAAAAGCTCGTTTTCATTTTAATATATGTTGTCTGGAGTAGGTGTAGGCGGACTTATATTCTGTTTGTTACTAAAAAGGCATTACAATGGCCTTCTGCTGATAAATTAGTTAACTTACATATTGACAGAATCGCGTCAAACCTCACACGTATGTATCGTAACTCAGATTAACTTTTTACAAACTCTAACAATCGGAAGCGCAAAATGAACCAAAGAACAATCCAAATGTATCATACTTGTCTGGAACAAATCTTGTTGACTATCATCATATAGTTAAAAAAGTACAAGCTTGCAGTGCGAAGGCGTGTTATGGATTTACAGAGGTAAATATTCAATAACATCTACCATAGACTGCATTTCTGAGAAATGGCTTACTTCATTGAGCTTACCTTAAAACTACAAAGACCCCTAAAAAACACCAGAATGCATCTTTCTTCACTGTTTTTATTCAGAACTTGTAGCTTTCGTTGATTTAGAAGGACTGCATATTATATTTGGGCTTTTACCAACGATGCGATATGCATTATGATTGCAAATATAATAGAACATCTACAATTAGTATTCATGGTCGTATAAGCTCTTTTTAATCATTTTACTAATGCATGTTTGTCAAACATTTTGTCAAAAACTAATATTGCAGATAATTTGCCTGATGTCGAATTCGAATGTATAGTGCAAAACCATTTTGTTTATAAACTTTAGCATATAGTAAAATTTACTAAGCTCATCAGTCGCAATACGAGGCGTGCATCTCCAACCTAGATAATGTAGATATCGTTTTTGCTTTGCTATGTACTTATATTAGCTTTCTCGATGAAAAGAAAGCAAATAAATATATAAAAACGGAAAGCATAGCATTTTAAAAAATATTGGACCCATAAAATTATGAAATAAGCATGTTGATCAACCCGGCAAAATACCTACGTATAAGCATACAGCCAAGCATGTCATAACAGTCTGCTAAAATTGGGCGTAACAATCGTAAGCAAATCTGTATATTTTCTGGATTTTGACTCTATACCACATCGTATAAATAAAACAAATCAACTCAAAGTTACTATTTTTCAAATGTAAAGAACGTGCATTTAGTAATTGAAGTGCAGCATAACATATTATTTTGCGCTATAAACCATTTCTATAACATCAATGAAATAATTAATTACTTGCGTCATTTGCACCATTTGCACCATTTACACCATTTACACCATTTACACCATTTACACCATTTACACCATTTACACCATTTACACCATTTACACCATTTACACCATTTACACCATTTACACCATTTATATTTTTCGTGCCAAGCAAAATCGTTTTTCAAATGCATTCTATACACTTCAACTCCCTCTTCCAAATATTCAACCTTTTCCATTTGTACTTTACCATGTCCAAATTTAGCATCTAAAGGTATACAAAAGCATTCGTCGCCTTTACAAGCATGCTATCTGTGTTGTAAAATCATCTATATAGAATCCTTTTGTAAATGGGTTGTTGTAGGTACAATGAAAGGTATTTACTATTTGCACAGGTACAAGTTGATTCTACAATGTCAGTTACTAGGTACGTCAGACAACTCACTTATGTAATTAAGGGTTCTATTCCTATGCTTAAGATAATTTAAGTATGCCACGAGTGTTTCCTGTGTATTGTTTTATAGTTTCATGCAGTATTCTAAGCTCTCCAACATTGTTACCAGAATCCGAAGTAGATTGATTACTGTCAATACTTTACTGCCGTAGCATTCGTAAAAATCTTTTTGTGCACTCTGATACTATAATAAATAGTTCTTTTGTTATCAAAACTACCGCCAGTCACATCATAAAAACTTTCTACAACCAAAACCATGCGAATTATCAAAGCTCATCTAAACACTCTAGATCAAAATAATGTCAAAAGCGTCTTATAAAAACCTAATACATCCTTTATGAATCAAATTTATACATTTTACGCACTTGTAATATTTCAAATAATTGCAAATGATATCTTTAATGTCTGATAAACGTAAGTACTCAAAGAAGTATTAACCAATTAAACGTTTAAAGTATGTGCCAGACACAATCCATTTTTTTATTGTGTCTTCGTTTGCGTATGTTCTTTGTACAGCTTGAATGTCATTTTTAGGGCTTAGAAATTGTATAAAGATGCAAATAGAAAGGAGTATAGAATAGGTGTAAAAAGCAAGCTGCCCTACAATGTTAGGATATTAGGTAAAGAAACATTTTTTAGAGCTATAAGAAGTTAAATGTTCTATTAATCATGAATTGACTTTGTTTAATACAATTTGTATAATATACCATAATTGTCTACAAACTATAATCATGTACACAAGACTGCTTTGTTTAAAAATGGGTTAAAATAACACTAAGTAGTAAGAAAAAATATAAATCGCTTTACAAAGAGAGGAACTAACTTTAAAAACTTCCGCTTTTCTAGCTTAAGTTTGGTTAAAGTCCATGCAACTTAAGGCCTTATCTGGTTCGGTAGTTATCGATTATCTGTTATACATCTGCATGATGAGTTAATGTATTTTTACGTCGTTTTGACTCAAGATGAAAGTTTTAGTTGTTGTCTAACATTAATTTGAATTTGTCCTTCATTTCCTAAGATATGCAGCATACGCAAAAGATTACAAAAGTAGAACCTAACTTAAATGCAATGCAAAGCAAGTCATTTTTTCCTTTCCACGTTATAGCTGAAAATCACGCCAACTCGATGCAAGATTGTTATTATTAATAGTGATGAAACACATTGTGATTTACTATAAATTACCAAATTCTGCATGTACAAGTTAACAGATATTTTAACCCGCTAGTGCCCTTCTTTGTACGGTTTTGTACCTGTAGTTCGCGTCTGTTGTTGATTTTGTGAATAGCGCTTTTAAGCTTGATAAACTCGACAGTACATTTAGATAACATAGTAAGTTATACCAAGGTGGTATACTTATTGTACGTGTTGATGTTTTAGCGCTTGTCTAACGAGTTTATGCAATATTTTTCAAGACATATGATCCAGGGATACATGTCAAAAATAATGTTGATACGTATAATTAATGCAAAAAAATATATATAAGAATTATTCTTGTCAAATAAAATGTTGCACTTACTTATCGAAGTAAACTCTATTCCCAAAAAGAAATTTAAACCTGCGAATTTTACACTTTTGCAAACGATACCCATTTGCATTTGATTACATCTAAAACTTGACTCGACTATTTTTTCCGGATATACATCAGTTTTGAGAACGTAAAATACTAAATTCTGTTTCTCTATTCTAGCTATTTACCTGATTTAGTCGCGCAATCCATGTAAAGATTTCATTTATAACCTATTACTGCATACGTTAGAACTTAAACGAATATTTATTATAATAAAAGTTGTTGATGTTATTTTTGATAAAAAACCACTATTTTTTTGTCATTCGTAAAATGAAAATCATATCTTCTTATTTTATTCCTCAATTCTATCTATGTTAGGAATTTGCTTAAATAGTTCAGCCAAGGCTTTAAAGCAAAATTGCTGAATCACTTACCGCAAATATGATACTTAACGCACAATACTGCGTCTTAATATATTTAAGCTGATTACAAGGAATTAAATAATCAATCACAGCATATGTAAAATAACCTAAAGTTACTTCTCAAATTATTGACTCGAACCAGAATTTATTTTATTTATTTGTAATGCATCCTTTCACCCTATAGACAGCATGTATAGCTGTAAACTCGAAATCTTTATAATATGCCTGCGAAGAAACGTAGTGCTTATTTTAGATTTATTTGACATGCGAATTTAACGCATACAGTATTACTAGATTTTTTGTTAGATACCAGGTATCTATAGCTTTATTTAATATAGAATCTAGAATGGTTTTGAAGATTTTGGTCTGTGAAGCAGCAAGCAAGAAATGAACATGTAAGACTACAACTTTTAGTAGATGTATCTGTTGTTTAGCCAATGGTTTCATACATATTCAAGCCGGCACGAAAGTGATTTAGAATGTTTGCAATAAAATGGTTGTAACTTTGCATGTATATTTTACATATGAGCCGAATTCAGTTGCACAAATTAAGGTGTTACAATTATTTGAGTCAAGAATACAAATTATTTTATGCATTAAGCAACCAAAACCTGCTAAAAGGTGGTCTAAATCCCCATGAATATTTGAGGCTGTATTATAAGTGATGTTGGGTTTCGAATGATCCATTCTTGGTAAGTTTAGCACATACCAATATATAAATTTAGTCAATTAGAAAATTAGAGAACCCTTTAAGTCAACGAATCTTTCTATAAAGATTTTAACCTTGCATTCTATGTAGCAAAAGGTGCTAAAAAAATTCGAATAGCTAGCAATGATACCTACTACCACAGCCTACATCCAATATTTAATAACAGATAAGACACTGAAAGCCTTTTTTTAAAACACAGTAGGAGTAAGAGGATTGGTCTGACAGAAACAGTGAAACATAGAAAGTATTAGAGAAGTTATGTGAGTCTAGGATTAGTCAGAATCTGCAAAAGGTTGTCAAAAAAAGTTAGAAGGAAAAGCCTCTAAATATCTGGTTTTTACGATCATACTAAGTAGATGAGCTGCTTGTTATCTTTAAAAAGCTTATCAAACAACCTATAACAAAATTGTCTAGGATCTTTCTTTAATTTTTAAAATTTACTTGGCATATGTCAATGAATATAAAAAAGCGGATTCGGATACTATGATATAAAATAGCAAATGTATTATCATTTAGATGCAAGGCTTGCAAAGGTATGGTCGGGGTGGCCCCCAGGACTTTGTAAATAATCATTATTGGGTTTAAATAGATGATGGTATATAGACGCTATGATCTTAATGAGTTTCCTACAATTCGAATTACAAAGAAGTTGAGTTTTTTTACAATGCAACGGAAAAAAGTAAACCAATACAATATTAAGTAACTAAAGGTCAATATCACTTTTTTTCAACGTACTAATTAATTTTCTTATTAAATTTCATTACAATACCAACTAAAGTAAAAACAAGAAATTGCGAACTTTTTCAATCCGTTTATTCATTTTTTAGCTGTCCTTGTAGTGCACACATTTGCCGGTTCGTAATAATTGATGACATAAAGATTAATCTGTTCAATCAAGCGCATAATATCACCATAAAATGTATTCGCGTAGGTATCAACTCGTGACTCGACACTTCTTTTACTTGAGCTTATGCCATTTTCACAGGAAATATCACCGTTTTTTCGACTACTATTAATATCCAATATTAAGAAATGGTAAATTAATGGCATCCTTTTCTGTATCATATTAGACATGTGATTAGAAAAATCATCTTCAATACTATTCTTTTCACTGCATTGTGCTCCAATAAAGGTTTCTTCCACTATACTTTCAATATTGAAACCATCATATTCACTGTCTATGATAGTTTGGATCATTTCACTAATTATTGTTAGGTACTGAGAAGATAGGTATTTTGATAATTTTTCGATCTCAGTTGCAAAATTTGACTCTTCAAAAACTTCATAATCATTTGCTAAATCTTTTACATGTTTCATCATTGAGAGATGCTTATCGGTTGCGTTTTTAAATTTGCTTGATACTGATTGAACGATTTTATTGAGCAAGTTTTAGTCGAATCATTTTTATCAGGATTATCTGTTGTAGCTTGCGAATCTTCGATCTCAGGTAAACTTTCCTTTTTACAGACACACTCAATTAGATCTTCATCAGTATTTTTGCTAGCAGAAGCTTCGGTTACTTTTCTTTTACCACTTTTTCTAAATCTGTGATTATCGCATGAACGACCATGTCTTTTTCCACTGTCTGCAGATCGGCATTATTGCCATCTTCTTTACAATATTCCAAAACATTTGGCCTATGCTAAAGAATCCAGATATAACTGTCTCGATCAAACTATTAAGCTTTTTTGTATCTTCTGGATTTGATATTTTAAAGAATATTTTGCCCGGAAGCCTAGTGGTTTTTTTAGAAAAGATAACCCCAATGATTGCC
>MINK01015914.1:0-20320 GCA_001735545.1 Phormia regina
ATTCGTTCGACTTGCTTTCGTTCGCTTTGATTTTCGTTCGACATAGAGAAAGAGGCTATTAATGTAGATAATATAGGGTCCATCTTAATAGATATATCATTTGTTTCAGAAAATTGGACTTTAGGCATAATACTATAAATGTTATTCAAGTTTAATAAATCAGTATTATTAATATAACTTTTCTTATTTTCTGTGTAAGAATTATATCTTATTATAAATATAGTTTCATTCTCATCAGGAAATAATATTGTCACAAGTTCAAGAATTTATAAAATTTTAATCTTTCAATGTCGCATTTTCTTAAATAAAATCTCCTAGTAAAAAAATAATATTCAGAGAAGTAAGTAAGAATCTAAACGTGGGACCCAGAAATAGTGCAGTCGGATGATTACAATAAATGTTTCATTTTTGATACCTTTTAAGTGATAAGAAAGTCGTGAATTTATTTAACACAAGACAGTAAGTGTGGAATAATAATTTGGAAGTAAAAATCTTTTGTATTTATTTTTGTGGAAATTTCTATTATACAATTCAGAAATGATGTTGATAAAAAATATGAATTTAAAATAAAAAAAAATTATTAAATTATAAAATCATTAAATATTAAAATCATCAACTAAAAATTCTTTTGCGACAACCTTAACTTTTTCCACTGTCAACAAATTAAAATAAAATGTGTAATTCATTAATAAAACTCATTCTCAAGTATTTAAATTACAGATTATTTAGAAAATTTCACAAAAAAAAAAAAAAGAGAAAACATTATACATTTTATATGCTCCTGACTCATATTGCAAAAACCGAAAAAAAAGTATTGTACCACTGATACACTCACTCACTCACCGTTTTGCTGACTGATCCTGCGGCAGACAACAGTCAAAATCTGAATTAAAGTCACACACACACTAGGCTTCTTCCCAAGGCTGGGTCGCATGTTAAAATCCATTAAAGCAACACTAAATATATATATGAACACCATAACAACAACAAAAACCAAAAAAAAAAAAAATAAAACTGTATAAAAAAAAATTCAATAAAACCGAAACGAAAAATTAAAATTAAATACCAACAAGGGCATTAAGCACTAACCACAATAACCAGAATGAACAAATACGTTCGAGAACGAGTATGTGTTTATATGTATGTAGTTATGTGAAGAACAAGACTGAACACTGTGCAGAACACAAGAGAAATCAGCGGCTAACATCTACAAATAAGCCGGCAAAGAAACAACAACAACAAACACTACAATATCAGACAAACTTAACTGACTATAACTTCGATTTCTTTAGTACTGACTTGCAAACGAAAGAAAAAAAACTTTTTCAGTCTGTCTAACTGTTGGCCAAACGCGTGAGATGTGTGAATTCGATTTCAGGAAAAAGGCAACAAAATGAAATGGATGGTAGATGAAAAAATAAACAACAATCTCAACCACATTACAAGGAAGCCCAACACATGGGAAACAACTTTAACGATATCAAGTAAAAAAAGTAAAAACCTCGAATAAAGTGGAACTACAGTCGGTATAATATTTTTTTAAAAACAAAAAATGTAATTGAAAAAAGCTTTTTTTTAAGCTTTAAGCCAATATTAATAGAGGTTTTAAAAACAAATAAGCTTAAGACTTCTACAGATCTTTTAAGTGGGAAAATTTTTTGAACGACTAAATTCTAAAGTCTATTTAAGTTGCTTCCAAATCTCCTCTTTTACACTAGTCATTATTATCCTTCCACTTTTATAGCTCAACTTTCTTAAACGGTTCACCTTGCATATCGAACAATACACACAGAAGTACATACTCGAACATACTTGTCTACGTTGTATATACAATAAGAATTGCGAGCTGATCGCAGCAGCATAAATATATACCTTCGTTGTCCTCGTCATCATTCCATCCATATTATTCATGAGATCCAAGACCACACAAATACAGGCACGCGTTCGCTGACAGCATAAAAATTGTTGAACTGGCGTTTAACGCGCGTGAACGAGGAGAGATATTATAGCACACACAACAACTGCAACAGCAACAAGAAAAACAAAAACAACAATAATAATGATAAGCTGAAAAAAAAGAAAACAAAAATAATAAAAAGTGAACAAACACACATCAATGAATCAATGAATGGTGGTGGATAGTTGGTTGGAGATATTGATAGTGGTGGTGCTGGTGCTTGTGCCTACACAGAAATGTACAACAACACATAAGAACAAAAACAACATCAAGCGATGGTACGTATGAAAGAAACGAATGAATGTCTAACAAGACAGATAGTCAAAGAATTAAATACAAGACAAAAGGCTGCTTTAAACAATGTTCCAACACTGCAAGAAATTATGTGGTAATATTTAGTCAGTCAATTGTGTAGTTTGAAGATCATATGATCAAACCTCGTAAGTTAATCGGACATATATACTTCTTTTTTAGCATCAAATTGCATTAGTTCTATAAATTTAAATTTATTTACTTTACTGAAACGATTTGTAATGACATGTCAAACTGGGTAAACATTTTTAAAAATAACAAAATACTATTTTCATGAATTATGATAAAATAACTTTGTTGTAATTAATCTTACTAATGCCCGTAATTTTTACAAATAGATATCTTTCAGTGCTCAGATATCTATGGTGTAAATTAAATTTGGTAATTTCAAATCTTAGTTATGAATTACCGAATAGATAACATTAGTGTTTCTTACACATTTTTGGGAGAAATACATCATTTTGAGTCGTAAAATCCGCATGTTTGCGAGAGAATCTCTGCGGTCAATTGGCTATATATTCTCGCGAATTTTAAAATTGTACACTTAATTTTATAAAACTTTGTACATGTAATTTTATAAAATTTTAAATGATTTTGTAGGTTGGGAGCATTAATCAAAACTGTGATTTCTGCATGAAAGAATCAAAATATTTATGACAAACATTAAGAAAATGAGAAACTTATAGTCGATCAATCCGGGCAATTTAATACTCTACACTATTGCGTTTGTGCACTAAATTGATTTTCGAAATTTTTAGAAAATGACCTAATATTGGACCTATGGCAATTAAATTGGTTAATATGATGGCTGTTTATTTTAAACCTTTCGTGCCAAATATTGCCATTATACTGTCAATTATGTGTGATTTTTTCGAGTTAAAGAGATTTTCAAAAGTGGGAATTATATGGAAGCTGTGCCTAATTGTGGACCAATCTTCCTGAAATTTCACTACGATTTATCTTTATTTATATGGGGGCAAAGTGAAATAAAGGACCGATTCGGCCAATTTCAATGGCATTTGTCGTTATTCAAAAAAAAAAAAAAAAAAAATAAAAAAATAAATAAATAAATAAATAAATAAAAAAATAAATAAATAAATAAATAAATGCTAAATAAATGCTAAATTTTGTTAAATCATATTCAAAATTGTGACCTATACTTTTGTCACAATAATAACGTGGTCAGACAACCAGCCAGGCGGAGGGCCAAAAAATGATTCTGAGTCGGTGGTGGGTGGTGTTGGGATATCTTTTCTTTGTGGAACAAACATCAGCATATTTACATGGACAAACGGGCATATATGCGGTAGGGAAATTCCAAAACGCAAAAAGCGATAAAACTTGTTTCTAAATAACATCGGTGCGATTATTCCAATGAAAGGTAACAATTTAAAAAATTTTTGTGTTTTATTTAATGCCACGGACAGCCCTGTACATAATTTTTGCATTTCATTATAATCATTGAAAGAAGCACATAAAAATAGAATGTAAAATGTAATTTTTTTAAATAAATAGAATTTTAATAATTTTTATGACTTTAAATCACAAATTTACCATATTTTCTGTATAACTTGTTTGGTAGATACACTTAGGTAAAAAAGGTTGAGACGCAGATACCTACCGCCCAACTTCATGACCTGTGAGTCATATCAATTTACAGCCGTATTCAATAAAACTTAACACTGCTTTACTAACCACTGTTAAGCAATATTTATAAAAGTTGTATTCAAAACCGATAATTGGCTTACTATATCTATATCTTTGGTAAATCATTTTAAACTTTTAATATTCTAATACGAACTTAACCCGATGCGTCTTGCTACCCCTTATTATCAAATATTTACTACCGTTTAAGAATTTTGAAAAAGTGGGCATAACATCCAAACGAGATCTTACATAGCCTATAACGACCACCTGAGCTGATACTATCTTTATGTAAAATAAACAAATCTAATGTAAACAAAACCAAATATAAAATAGTGACGCTCATTTTACTTGTAATTACATCCAACAAAAATTAAATAAAATTATTTCTTTAATACATAAGTATATTTTATTTTAAGCTAATAAATTGTCCATCTAAAAAAAAAAACTTATTTAACATTAAAAAAAAACGCACCAGAACACCAAAAGTGGGAATAACAGTCAATGAGAGAGAAATTGAGAAGGGTTGCCTACCTAAACAAAAACCGCTTATTAGTTAATATTTTGAATATGATTTTCTTAATGAATACGTTAATTAATGTACATCAAATATAAATTAAGAACTTTTGGGCTATGTAACTTATACGGTTGTTTAAACATTTTGTCTATTATATTGGAATTTTGAACTTAAAACAGAGACAATTTTCTGTATAGAAAAAAATTATCGTTTTGTATAATTTAAATAAATTAAAGAAAATAATTTTCAGTGAAAATATGTGTTATTAATATTGAATGTTGCAAGTGTAAGTGTAAGTGTAAGTTTGTTATATGCTGATTTCTGCACTGAGGAAAGTAAATTTAACGAATGAATGAATGTTGAATGCAAGTCGCAATTTCTATACCCTACACCACTATAAGTATTTTTTTTTTACTTAATACAAATAGGTCCATATACATTGTTCCAATAAACCTATAGATGTATGTACAAATTTGTTGTATTTATAAATCATTTTGGTTCAGTGTAGTTTCCAGCACTACAAAAAGGAAAAATGAATTGAAAAAAAAACTAGATTAACAGATATTGCCGATTATCGAACTCTTTAAAATTCTTGCCAGACTCTTGAATTGTTTTTCAACCAGCAACGAATTTTCTCACACTATTTAAAAAACCAATACATTAATATTGCTTTGTTTCTTTTATTATTATTTTTTTTATTTAATTTGTTATTGTTGTTGTTGCTGTGGTACACAAATGTTGCATATACTATAAAAAATAAAAATGATACCTTTAGTGGTATAAATATACTTTATGAGCCAGAAGTATGTGAATAAAGATTTTCAGTGTTTTGTTTCGGTTTTTGTACACTTTTTATTAAAAGAATTGATTTTTTTTTTGAAAATCATCATAATTTTTTTTTCAGCTGAGAAATTCAAGAAATCAATAAAAATAAAACAAACAAGTGGATGGCTACAATATTGTTTTTTTTTTGTGGCGTTTAAGACTCTTTCTTATTACTACCATAATATTCACTTAATGATGTCCGTATGTCTGTATGTTTTAGATTTGTAACTTTTTCATATAAAACAGTGTACATGTGTTAGTTTGTGCAAGTGTATATAAGCGTTATAAGCGCCACTTATTGTTGGCTGTCAACTTGAAATTATTAAGCAAATATTAACCCTCTCTATAATCTGACTAGACAATGGCCTTAACAACTTTTAATGATGATCATCATGACGATGATGAGACACTGGTCACTACTACTTCAAGTTACTTACAAATGCTCCTTTCAGTCTCTTCAAACATTTGTACACACTCTTTGGCACATTAAGTCAGCCTGTCATGGTAAAGTATCATCGCCAAACATCATCTTGAAATGATTTAAAAAAAAAATTCGTGACGAAACCAAGAGAAGATGTCCATAAAAAAAAGAGAAAAATTTTAGTTTAAATGATTTGTGGTGCTCAAACAGCACCATGACTATGAAGTACTGGGGATAGAGTATGAGTATTTGGGTAGTAAAACATGTTTTTTTTTTGTTTTGAGGGAATGACTTTGCAATATTGTTATATATCACAAAATCTTTATCAAAAATATTTAATACTTTAAGTATTTATTTGCAACAAACATACATTGTTGTGTAATAAGTTTACTGATGGAGTAAAAAATAAAAGAAATATTTATAGTTTATTATATTGCCGCATTTTTAAGTGAATGGGGAGTTGGTATTGTTATCGTGGCTAAGACAAAGTTTTTAATTATATATAAAAAAAAAATAGTAATAAATAATGGAAAAAATGCTGTGTTGTTAAGAACATCTTCAGTGTTGATTGAGAGTTTTAGCCAGTTGTTTTCCAAGTACTTTAATTTTCAATATTCTTGCTTAAATAGATATGTATTTGTAAATATTTATCAAACCAGCCTGAAAATAATTAAGTGATCAATACTGCTAGCATTATCTAATATCTTTACACTTTTCCGAAAAAAAACTCGTTTTGCCTTTTGTTCTATGAAAACTGCTCAAAGGAAGCTTCTTCTTCCATAAAAAATTCGATACTAATTTCTGTTTCCTTATTAACTTTCTCTGAACTTTCTTTGAGGCTCCATATGAAAAAATACGATGAACAACTTTTTTATTGAAATATTTTGAAATTTTCAATTATCAGGTTTGGTAAATAGTATAATAGTTTAATAAAGAAAAAATTATAAAAAAAATATATTTTTGAATAAAAGTTTTACGAATTTGGATGTTTAAGATTTTAAGATTTTCATGATATGTCCGATTTCATTTATCCTAATATATAAAAAAAGAGGAGGTGTAAGTTTGTTTGTCTGTGCGTCAATCACGTCTAAATGGTGAAACCGATTTTCAAGAAATTTGACACACAGATAGTACCAGTGCCGGTGGTCGTTATGTAAGAAATGGGTTGTATGCCACGCCCACATTTTTCGCCTACTTTTAAAAACTCCTCAACGGTAGTATATATTTGATATTGCGAAGCTCACTGGGTTACGCTCGTAGAATATAAAATATACATTTTTTGTGTGTGGACAGTCTTGCCACAATTGCGGCTTTATAGTCCAATAAAATAATATCAAAACTGCTTTTTACGTTCTTTGTAATATAGACAAGACAATCTTAAACAATGCGATTACCATTCCCTTACACTGAACCAAAAAAAAATCATAAATACAGTGGTAGCTACATGGTAGAAACATATCATTCCTGCGTAAAAATTTTTTTTGGTGGTCATATGTATACTAGTTATACATATGACCACCAAAGATTTACAAAATTACCTATGAAAATAATTTTTCATACAAGTTAGAGAGAGAATGGTATAATTAAAATTATACATAAACATATATCAGGTTAGATTTAAAGGAAATCTGTTTTCGAGTTGCAGAAGTTTGGTATTACATACCAAAGAAACAGGATGAACTTTAGTTCTTTAATATGTGATCTTGATTTTTTTCTGATATTATAAATTCATACAATATTGGTCTGCCGGCATAAAGTGTGTAATTATCGCGCTTTTAGAAAGCAACCTATATCATTTTAGAATCATAAATAATATCATTCATACAAAAAGTATTTTAAATTTTTTTCAGCTTAACCATAAAAGGAATTTAAAATTCTATTTTTGATAACGTCAACTTCATTTTAAAACAGAAATTTTCTTTTTCCGTGCCATAAGAAATCTATTTTAAAAGCTTTTTAAAACTTATACATCTAAATATTTTTCAACGAATTGAAATAATAAAAAGAAATTTCAAAAAATTATAAAAACAAATTATGAATGAATTTTCAATACAAGAAAAGCCAAAAAGCTTATTTCCGAATTTAAAATAAAATTTTATGATAAAAAACTTAAAAAATTATCGTATGGAAAAACAAAACTTATTTTTTAAAATAAAATCGACTTTAGCTAAAATAGAATTTTAAAAATTCTTTTGTGATTAGGCTGATTTTCTTTAATTACAAAATTATTTTGTACTTCACTTTAAAAAGGATTTTATTATTTTATTATTTGTTTATTACATTTCATTTTTTTATTAAACAACGTACTTACACGTTAAATTAAATTTATTCTTTACTTTTATTTATTCTTATTAGATAATCACAATCAAGTGTTTATTTGACTACGATTAGTTAATATAATTAATTAAACATCCGTTGTATTTTTTCTAATCTAAATCATAAAATATGGCCTTAAATTCTACAGACAACAAATCCATTGTTTGAAATAACAACAACATTTTTTGGGTGAGATATTTAATGCTTAAGAATAAGGATTCCTTTTTTTATTAGTATTATTATCTCTCTTCCATTTAAGTCTCATAAATTTTACTAAATTGTCATTGGGGAATCGATAGTGTCACAGTAGCACAACTTCAAAAAGGAGAATTCCAAGGAATTTGTCGAAATCTCAAAAAGATGTGTATGTCGCCCAAGGAACGCACACAAAAATAAAACGGTACTAAAAATCAAATAACAATGACAACAAAAAAAACACAAATAAATAAAATAAAAAAATTGAAAATGAAAAGAACAATAGAGGCGTATAAAGGAGTATTAAACATACACAACAAACATCGGGAATACACTATGAACAATAAAAAAAAAAAATAAAAATGTGTCAAAGAACATTTACTTCTTGACTAACTACGACATTTAACAGAGAGCGAGGGAAGACAATTTAAGTGATCTGCTAGCTAAGTGTATGTGTGAGCGAGTGAGAGTAAGTGTCTTGTGATTTTATTTGTTGTCCACCGCATTTAACAACAATAATACCAGGGGCATACCAAAACATAAACATTTACAAATTATCACAAAAGACTATTTAAATAACAGCGACCGCACAAATATATACTATCGAACAGCAACAACAATAACGACAATGAAAAAAGTGACTGGAGAAAAAAATGAAAAGAGTAGACAAAAAATAACAACAAATCTGATATATTTTTAAGATAGTTAAAGAGACAAACTAAACGTCAGATAAACTGACACTTGAACACAGCAACAGACAAACTGGGAAAAAAATGTTTAACAGATTTTTATATAAAGTTACTTAAGCATTACAACGACAACAATTGGAGGACATTTGTCAAAAAAGGGCTTTTGATCCCAGCTACAATTGTCGGTATCATTGAATGTTGCAAAGAGAATAACAAGTCTTAAAATGCACAACATGCAGCAGAACTAAGTACAACAACTACTATGAAAAACAACAAGAAAACTGCAAGTAATAATAAACCATAACGTGAACAACTACAAATACATTTAGTGTAGTTTATGCATGTATGTGAGCAATTTAGTACTGATGTATGTGGTAAAGGCCATTACAAGGTTCTAAGTAAGGAAATTATTTAAACTGCAGCAAATCGCTATTGTTCTCAAAATACTTGGTGTTCATACTAGTTAGCACTTTTTAAAGTTTTCTTTTACAATTTTCTCAACACACATTCACATTTATCATACCAATGAATTTAAACATGTACTAGAAAAGGCTGTAATAACATGGCTGGCTAGCTGACTGGTGCAGTTGTTTAGACCTCATGTTGTGCTTATTGGCAAACACAGTCTACATCGAAATATGTATTTATATACATATATGTATACACAACCAAATGTGCCCTTCATATTAGTCTATGTACGCTACAAGCCTCCTCTACCGTATATCTACTGTAACTGTTGCCTCAAACAATAAACCAAAAGAATTATTTTCCTTTTTTTGTTTTTCATTCTTTTTGTTTCTTTTAAACCGCAAAAAATCATTTGTTCATTGATCAGCTACTCATACTACCTTCTGTTTAGTAATTTATTTTATTGTTGTTGGCATTACTGCTTTCGGCTTGTATAGAAATACATAGAGAGATAGAGAGAGAGTTCTTAAGAATCTAGCAGATGAATGCAATTTACTTCTAATAGCTGTTGGTGGTGGTGGTGGTGTCAGTAATTGTAGTTGTAGAAGTCATAGTTTAAATTGTATAGCTGTATGTTTTGAAATTTAATGGTTTTATGTAGATATTTGTTATTTGTATATTATTTTAATGCTTATTGTATTAGTTGTTGCCAATTAATCCACCTACAATAAACAGTGATTTGGCAAAAAAAAGGAAGATGACAAATTTAAAATGTATTTGTAAATGTTTGTAGTTAGTGGTAAAAGTATTGGTTAAAGTTAAGGAAAAAAAAGAGTTTTTCTTTTTCTTTCTATTTTGAATATGTAAAACATTAAAATAAGTGACAATTTTTTGTGTAAAAATCATTAATCATTAATATTTAGCGAGTTTTATATATAAATATTAGTTTTTATTAAGAATTTATATGAAAAAAATAGAAAGACTTAGGAAACATGCTTGTGTGTTTATATATGGATGCTTTGTAAAGACTTAAGCTACAAACATGGTTTTGTTGCTATCAAAGAGAAATTAACAACAGACAAAGACTTAGGAAACAAACGAAGGTTTTTAATAACAAGAAACGAACTTTAAAAGAGAATTAAAAAATTAATTAAATTAATTAATTAAACAAATTAAAAAAAATACAAAAATTAAATTAAGAAGAAAAAATTTAAACAAATTCTACACAGAAAAAATTGAATTGGATTTCAATTCCGAAATTTATAACATTAATTAATTTTGCTTTAATCATGAAATTAATAATATTAATAAAGAATAAATAATTGTTATTAACTTTTTCTTACTTGAATTATATTTAAGATTGAAATTTTACTTAAAAACAAAATCATATAAATTGATTGTATAAAAAATTTAATTGAATATGCTAAAGTAAATAAATTCTCACTCCTCTAACAATTTCTCACATGTATTGCGTTTAAATAAAATACAAATGCAGCTAACATATATCACATAAACATTTTTTTGCAAAAAATGCTGCGAAATAATCTTCGAGTGGTTGCGGTTATCTTGGTTAGACGCCCCAATAAAGAGAATTCCACTTCCTAGAGTTTAGATTTAAAATCTTAGGAATGACAAACAAATTTGAAATATTGTCTTAAAAATCGAAAAAGTAAAAACTTAATAAATTGCTGGAGTATCTATAATAACATCCAAACAATTAGTAATCTTGTGTATTCAATACATTCAATTGCACTTATTTTATGTGAAATAAAAGAATGCATTGACTTCCAATATGTTGAATTTACCACAAACAACTGTGTGCAATGCATCCACTGGTAAAAAATTAAATCGTCGTACGTTATAATATTTTTTCCTAATTATTATTTTTTCTTTTTTATTAAAAATGTTTATCAAACAGATTATATTTTATTTTTCTTTTCAAATCAAATCAAATTTGATTTTTTGTTTTTAATTGCTGTGAAAGCAATTAATAAAAAAACGCTTATTAAATTAATAAGTGCAATAATTATAAAAGTAATTAACAAAGTTATTGGACGAAATATTTTTTTCTGTAATTAATTAAAAAAACTAAATTAATTAAAAGTTAATATAAATTTTTATTATTTACTAAATAAAAAAAAACATATTTTGCTTTCAATTATAAATTTATTATTTTTAGTTTCATTTTAATTATTTCAGACATTCTTTTTCCTTGAAACATAATGCATTTTTTAAATAAAAAGTTTATCTTTTTATTTAAAAAATGGCTTTTACTCTGTTACTCATTTGTCAAAGAGTATATATATTTTCCACTATCCAATCATAAATATATATATTATACCTGCCCGTTTTCTTTTTCTTTTTGTTGTTTTTGTTTTATTTAGTCAGTATTTCCGGTTTATTTTTATTGATACTTTTAAAGAATTCTCTTACAATTAAATGCTGAGAAAATAAATATTGCTACCAAAAATATATATATATAACAACAACTATTACACAATATTGATAGTTATTGTTTTTTTCTTGTAATTAATAAACATTTTTCCAAGAATATTTAGTTTTAGGTATTATTGTTAGTCGTACAAATAAGAAAGGCTATTTTTGATAAAATATTTATTTATTGAATAATAATATTTTATATAAGATTATGAAATTTATGTACAATTTACAATATTTCAGGGAATATCAAATAATATTACTTTAAACTCGAATAAAATTTGGCAAGAATTAAAGAAGCTTAATTCTACATATAGAAAAAATTATTTATTTGAAAAAATTTTTTTCTTAATTTGTGTTAATTATTTTCCAAATTTTCAAAAATAAAATTTTCGGTTTTCAATTATTTTTCTTACTAAGTATATCAATTAATTGAATATAAAGAAATAATTAAATATAAAGATTGAATGAACAATATGTTGACCGTTAATTAATAAAATAATTGAATATACATTTTTTGAAAGAGAAATATAATTTTTGTATAAATTTTTGATTATATGTATATATTTAGAGAAAAAATAAGTATGGTCGATTAATATATTTAATAAAGATATAAATTAATATAATTACTTTTTTAATTGTATAATTTATTTAATTGATCAAAATAATTTTACTAAAAAAAACTATTCAATTATATTTCCTATTGAACTAAATAGAAAATTAATCAAATATACATTGATAATTGATAATTTAGATTCTTCTATATAATTTAGATTCTTCTATATGAAATTTACTAGAATATTTTGATTTTGAGTAATTTATTTGATTACAAAAATTATTTAAAAATAAAAATGTTTTAACTTTTTTGAGAATATTTTTATGTTTACACGAAAAAAAAAAAAAAAATAAAATAAAATAAAATGAATTTCAATTATTGGTAATATGAATAAAATTATTCTTTGGTTTTGGATTTTCTTTGAATCATCAAACTGATAATATTGAATTGTTTAAAAATTTCAATTAAGTTTTTAAATTATAAATTGTATTAAAATGCATGTGTAAATATTTGTATATAAAGTACTGAACAGGAAACATGAATTGGGAATTTGTTTTTCTATTTTGAAGAAAATAGAAAAGAGATTTCAAAAAATAATGAATAGTTTTCATTTAATTTTAATTAATATGATTCCTTAAAAATAATCGAAACGCGAGCAGTGAAGAACTTAGGTAATATTTTATGAGCAGTCATCTATATTCCAGAAAAGAATCTCACTTGGATCCTGTTGATTCCATTGTATTAGCCCGTATATTCACACGAACTTGGTTCATATGTTTATGTCAAGGTTCGAGACAAATCAACCAAACTCATGTATAAAGTAATGCATCATTCTGATATCAGTCTTAGACAGATCGGATAATACAAAATTGAAACCATCCGCGTAATTCTAGCCATTTATTTACCACGTTATTATACTTGTGGTGATCCACTATACTGAAGCAAAAAGGTACATAGATACAATGAATAAAATACATTGTTTCATTAAAACATTGTTCATTAAAACATTGTATTGCTATACATTAATATTAAAATTCAATATAAAAGTTTATTGATAAAATTTTAAACCAATTGCGTTCATTAAATAAAATAAATAATTCCAGTGAACAATTCATAGATTTCAATGAATTTATATTTTGTCCCTATGAAACAGTACATTGAAAATAATTGTTCTGTAATTTTGGTTTTTATTTTATTTTAAAACAAATAATTTAATTATACTATATTGGCTAAATATAAGCAAAAATAGAATATTATATTCTAAATATAGATGCTATAAACATAACACAAGAATATCATGACGATCAGCAGTTGTAGCGTCCAAATCTTGTTGTCTGTGATATAATTTTATAAGGAATTAGATTAAAATTATTTTAAATATTTATGAATACTTACGAATATAATACTCTTGGTTGTTTTTCGAAACCCTAATATGCTCCGCGTCTTTGTTGCTCTATCTACATAAATATTATTTAAATATATAATTTTAAAAACTGTGTAAAACTATTAATATTATTATACTTGCATGTTCCTGGTTTTTAATAATTCATCTAATTTGGTGTAATTAATTGTGTTGCTCAACTATTTTTGAGGGAATAAATTTATATTTATGCTTTATAAATTATTACTTTCATTTAAGACGAACAGTTTTCTTTTAGTTTACTTTAGTTAGGAAGTATTTATTTTAAGGTAATATAATGAAACATTTCATTGATTCAATATATTTTTCATTGGGTAATGTTTCTTCTTAATTAAAATAATGTATTAATACATTGGTTAAACCAATTCAATGTACTTATACATTAAATCAATTAACTAATTTACTTATCTAATTAAGAAATAAATTTAAGTACTGGTTTTATTGTAATGTTCATAGTAGCGTTTATTTTTTCATTAAATTTTAATGAATCTTTTCATTGGAACTATAAAGTAAATTAATGTACAATTTAATAAATTCTTTGAAAAAATTAATGAATTTCATTTAATGTACCGCATTCATTAAAAATACTTTTTTGATATTTGATATACACTCGGGGCCAAAACATTATAGGGAACTCGGTTAATATTTTTCTATTTTTCTCAGTTTTCGTAAAATTTTTTGCTCAGTTTTCGTAAATTTTTTTGTAAATATTTCGATAATTTCCATAATTTGTTTTACCTTCGTGTCGATAGTGATATCCGTCCTTTGATTCTACAATCTTATTTCTTTTGAAAAATTTAGGAGTCAATTTGCTAGATAATTAAATTAAACACTTACTTTTTGTACTCACTGTAAACGGAAATACTTATTGATATTAATCAAATCACTCTGCTCTTTTAAAATATTTCAAAATATAATGAAATACAGAGCGATTAAAACAATTTAAATTTATGATAAAACATTTCAGATTATAAATAAAAAAGACATACCATCTTTTGATACTAATACAAACTAAAAGATCACTCATACATACGTACTTAAATAATAAAAATATTTCATAACAATTGTTTATGCTCTTCAAACCAATAACAAAGTATTTATATATTAAAAAATCAAACTGAAAAAAACTCCCTATCAACAAGCTGCTGGAGTAAAAAAAAAATGAACATATTTCAAATATTTTGTATAAACTCATAATGAATATAAAATGAGTAAAAGACTAGGAATGAAAATGAAGAATATCGAATCAATAAAATGAGTTTTACTTTATATTTAACTGGCGTCAGAAACAAAACTCAACAAAACGCACCTCAGTTTTGTAATGATCTTGATGATGCAGTTGATGCTAACCATGATAATGATCATCATTATTATGATAATTAAAGCTATAGCAAGCTTTCGTTCGATTCGTTCATTCTGTATGTAATAGGCTGCCATTTATTTATGCTTATTTGAGATTTTAAAATTGTTTTTATTTTTGATGTTGTTGCTGCTTTGTTTCTTTTATTTTTTTTGTCAGTTGCGGCATCCATGATGACTTTTTTACGTTTTATTATGGGAACTTAACTATAGTACAAGTTTAATATATATTTATTTTTTTTTTTTTCATATAGTTTTAGTACACAGAAAAAAGTAAAAATCGACTTCAATTACGAATTTTGTAATTATTAATTGATTTTGCTCTAATTATCAAAATGATAATATTAATAACTACAATAATTGATTTTATTATTACTTCTTTTTCTAAAAAAGACATAATGAATGACATAATATTATTTTATTTCTAAATTTTTATAGAAAAAAAATATTTTTCTTTATTTTGTTTGTAAGAATTGTCAATTTTTTTTTTAAAATATAAATTTATACCAATTAAAAAATTAATTATATTAATAAAACTCCAATACAAATTTAGCTAATATTTTTTTTTTTTTTTAAATAATTTGAAATATTTTTTCTGTGTACGAATAAATATAGTACGATAAGTACATTATAAACAGAGATTTGAAAGAGTTTATAATATTAAAATCAATTACGACAAATTATTTTTAAAGTTATTGATCGTATGATACGATCATATTTTATAGAAAGTTAGGTTTGTAATTGTGGTTTGCAATTCATTCGAAGGAGTATTAACTATCGGTAATTGAACTTGTTGTTTTTGTTTGATACTACCAAGAGTGAATTTTACAACAATAATATTTTGCGGCAGGTTAGAGTAAACTTTTTCGAAGCATGCGCTTTCAAGGACCACAAAAAATATAAAATTTTGCGCCACAAATAATTTTGGGCAGGTTTAAATAAAAGCTAACTTCTTAGATGTGATTGCATCGTTATTTAATATTTTTATTTCAGTTTCTGTATGACATTACTGACAGCGAAGGACCATTAATTTTGTTGTCTCTACTGAGAGTGATTAATAAAATATGACACTTTTAAGTAATTATTATTATTTTTTTTGTTTAATTTTAGATTAAAGTAAAGTAAAATGTTGTGATTGAATCCGGTTCGATGTACCATAAACAGTCGGTAATTGACATGGTTGTCTATCTTTAACAATTGTTAAAATTGAGTTTATCAACAGTAATCATTGATAATTATTTGGGGTAATCTTTAAGGTTATAGATGCGGTTGTAGTCACCGCAATGGACCAGCTATTAATTTTGTTATATCTGTTGGGTGTTATTAATGAAATACGCTAATCTTAATTAATTAAAATTATTATTATTTATTTCTGTCCAAATAAAAATTCATCCCTTTTAACTTCTGTTCATATTAATCGTACACACATGTTTAATGGCCTGGTTTGGTTTGGTCTGTGGCCATGGCTGTCTATACTATACTTAGTTATATTTTTATTACAAAAAATCTCAATACTTATTTATTCTCCCCAAAAGATGATACCACTGAAGATGCTGCCTGCTGCTTCTGATATATTATACTCATATTTATATAGAAAACAAATACTCTCACATATTGTGTTATAAAGAAAACCTCTAATATACGTTAAATCTTTACGTAAGTGTATAAGTTAGTGCGTGTATACATACAATATGTAAACATGTATGAGTTGTATTCATTCATTCACAAAAGTGTGCCTTTGGGCAGCTCCGCCCCACATACACACAAATACTATATAGATATACATATACATTTGCAATGGCGTTTAATGAGTCTCGTTTTAAGTGTGAGAGAACACTTAAAGTGGCGTCCAAACATAAATGTGATGTTGATGATGATAATGATGATGGAAAACATGAAGATGATGATCACATATGTATGTATACATGATTTTATACTTACAAAATATATTTGGATACATTTATACATTTATTTTCGTTGCTATTGTTGTCGATTTAAACGTAGTGTTTGTTCTCACACCGCTCATTATTGAAAAGTTCAAACACTAATAATAATCGTACATATTTTTACATACAAACAAATACATTTATATACATATGTATGTATTATGTATTTTCTTCATATGAATACACATAAATTCCAACATTTCCAAAATTTATTTGTAGTCCTACAATTTCACAAAATACACTGAAAAAAGTAAATTAATAATTTTTTTATTCTGCATATTGGGTAATTAAGGTAATTTTTTGCCATTACTTTTTAAATTTTTATAAAAAAAATAAAGACAATTTGATAACATTTTCCATAAAAATATTTTAATATCTTTTTTAAATGAATCATATATATTTATTTTCAAATAAAATTACTTTTGAATTGATTCTAGTTCTCGCGATAAATCGGTTAACCTATAAATTAATGCATATCTCTGAAACAACTTGCCTTATTTTGTAGAAAAAAAAATATATATAAAAAATAATAATAAAAATTATATTCAAGACTTTTTCCATTACTTTTTAATACTATTAACAGCTATGGAGATATAAATTTATATTTTATAAAAACTTAAAATTTCCCTAGTATATAAAAATAAAATTATACATCTTGATGATATAATTATGTCCGTCCTTAAATCAAACAAAATTTAGTTTTGAAAACTTTTTTCAAGTGTACTTCAGTAAAATATACTATACATAAATATTTACCTATATTTGTATGTATGTATGTATTTGTTTAAAATTTGTTATATGTAGACTTACACTACACCTTATTAAATATTTAAACATACAATCATTCATACCGTAAACTCTAACAAATATTCAATTTCAGTTTTAACTATTAACAGAATTAATTTAAACAAAAGTGATTGAGTTAAAAAAAAAAAGACAATACAGCAGTCAAACCGCTAGCCCAGCCAGTCAAACACGCACCTGTTGTATATGTATATGACAAAGTCGTAGGGGCATTAATGAAATTTCATTCCAAAAGAAAAAAATTTTATAAAAATATATAAAATAAAAACGGTTATAAATTTCATTTTCGTTTTGTTGGAAATAAAAAAAAAAAACGTTTAAGAAATAAATGGGTTAGTGAGAAGTTTTCTTATTAATTTTATTAAGGCGTAAATGAAGATAAATTGAATAACACTTTAATCAATTAGTTATTTACGAAATGGTAGAAAATAGAACTATAAAAGGTAATTCAAAACTATTTCTTTTTTAAATGTTGTAATGAAATGATTAAGAGTGCTAATATAATGATGAAAGAATTTAATGTAACTTAAAGGAATTGTATATTTAAATTAAAGTTATAAAATGAAATAATTAATAGGAATGAAATACAACTGTAACTTAAAGCGAATGAGTTTATTACTCGAGTTATATTTCTGAACATTAGCATCTTACAGTTTTTCTTAAAACTTGAAGTACAATTTTAAAATATATGCATTAAAAATATATATGGCGAGAATAAAAAAAAAATTGAAGTTGAAGATGAAATTGTGCGAAATTTATTTTAAGTGTTTTTATTGCCAAAGTTTGTATTAAAAATGGGAATAATGTTGATGACTCTTTGTAGATCTTAGTAAACAATTATTCGAATAAAATCTCATTTAAAACTGAAAATTTTATAAGTATCCATTCACAGAAATAAGTAAAAATTGATTTCAATTATGAAATTTCTAATACTAATTAATTTTTAATTGATTTTGCTCCAATCATCAAAATGATACTATAAATAACTACAGTAATTGATTTTATTCTTACTGATTATATATTAAAAAAAAAATAATAATAATTTTAAAGCAATACAAAATTAATTAATAATTTTATTAAAAAATAATTTGAAATATTTTTTTCTGCGTTTAAACATTCATTGCAAAGGTATGTAATAATAAAAAATTAAACTAAAAATTACCAATTTATTTTTGATAGAAAATTTTCACCATTAATTGAATTTAAATTTAGAGGTTAGAATTTTAAAAGCGAAGTGATAATTACCTATAATTTAATGTATAAATCGTTTGATGTCTGGAAACGAGACATGTGTTAGCCTAGATAAAAATAGCGCTAAAAAAATTAAAATACATAAATTATTATTGCATTTTCGAACATTTTCATCGAATATTAAAATTTTGTTCGGAATATTTTCGATGTGAGATATGATTTAATTTTAATCATCTCCAGCAAAAAAAGAACTGAAAAAGCTATGATTTTAACATTGTGTTGTCATTGGAGGGAAATACTTAGTGGTGAAAAAGAGCTGCCGGCTACAGCGGCATTCATTTCTAAAGATACTGTTATGATCTTTTCAAACTTAAATCAATTAAATATTAAAGTTTAACTGATTTGCGATTGTCAAAATTCTATCTGCAGATTTAGAAATTATTAACATATTTGTTAAAAATTTATTATTTATTATTATTAACTGAAAGTTAATAATGCTATAGAAAATATGTAAATATAATTATCATATTCGAAAAATATTTGTAAATACTTATAGTTATTATTTATATAAAAAATGCATTTTCAAAAAATTTTCTATTAATATTAATAATCATTTTAAAATTTTTCTATAATTAACTAATTTACACAAAATCGATGTGTTCTAACAAATAAAATTTAAGTCGAATAAAATTACTTATATTAATTAAATAATTTTTTTTTCTTTTTTCATTTAGCTCTAAATATCACAATGCTAATTAATATATATAATGAGCTAAAAATTATTGGAAATTGATTTAAATTTGTATCCATTTATTTCAATATTTTGATAGATACATTTTTCTGTATATTTTTTTTTTAGGAGCTGTCAATTTATTAAAACAAAAACAATCTAAACTACAAACTTTATTGTATTAGTTAATAAAATAATCAAAATTCAATATAAATTTAGTTAATCATTTTAATAACAGAATAATTTGAAATACAATATAAATAAACTCGATAATCCGTACGCTATTTTCTAACTAATTACAAAATCTATATTTCGGATTGATTGTATATTTTAATTCGGATACAGAAAAATGTAGTAATTTTAATTTAAAAAATAATGTGAATTGAAATTTATTATAAAAATTATGTGAACTGAGCTATTTTTATTTTTTTGGTTAAATTTCGTTTCAATACATACGAAGTCAAAATTGTTGAAAATTTTGAAATAAAAATATATTTGGGGTGAAAAATTATAGTGTAATAAATATTATAATATAAGAAATATTTTCAATCTTCAAAAAAAAAAAAAAAAAAAAAAAAAAAAACAAAAAAAAAA
>MINK01015932.1:295-10747 GCA_001735545.1 Phormia regina
TTTTTTAAGAAGAATATTCATTTTAAGTTTTTATGTTTAAATTTTTTTGTTGCTATATCCAAAAAAAACAATAAAAAATATGATTGTTTTTATGAAAACGTTTTGTGCTAATTTAATGTCCATGGCTGTAAATGGTAGAGATATCGTCATAATAACATATACATAGTTTCTTTACATCAAAAGTTCAAAGGTCAAAGTTGGAGATAAAAAAAATTTAAAACTATTATATATCAAAAACCGGTATTTTTAAAATTCTTAAACAATTACATATTGTTAACATAAGTTTTCTCCATATGGGTATAAAAATTCAAGTGGAGCCTTATTTAGTTTAGGAGTTATGGACAAAAATAAAATTCAAATATTAATAACTACTTAGCTTTAGAAAATAAAAGGTTTATTTTTGTGTAGTTTTAAAAACAAGGACAAGGACCGTAAAAACGATATATAAAAAGTAACTTTAGATCGAATCGTCAAAATAAGTCAAAATAAGACTTACAAGAAATAAACCATTATATCTGGCAGAGTTGGGGATATTGCATTAACTAGCACTTAGTGATAGTACAATATTTTTAACTACAATCTTTACTTTTTAGTGGTGAGTTAAAAAATATCAGACTCACTCAGCATAGTGGTAGTGAAAAAATATTTTCTTCCACTTAAATTAATTAGTGATAGTTAAATTTTTTTTCAGCTCAAGCCTAGTGCAATATTTTTTTCTTCACTTAATACATTAGTGCAAAAAACAACCCTCCACTAATGTTAGTGCAACTAAATTAAAAGATGATTTGATATTTGTTTAAACTTTCTTCACCAAATACAAAATAAATACTAATCGCTATAATTTTAAACTTAAAATGTATTTTAAAACATATCCAAAATACCATCGTAATGGATATATTTTTCAGGTGACCAACATTTAATCTCTCTAACTTTAGGCTTTCGGTCTGTGGAATGATGAAGCAGACAGTAAGGTTCCTCGTTTATAAATGGATATCTCAATATGCACAAATATGCTTTTAAAATTTTAAATTATATAACTGTTGTTTTAAAACGATTTTAAATTTGATTATTACCATCACAGCTCTTTAAAATTAGTTCACTGAGTTGTAATTGATTGGAAAAATGTCAACTTTATATTTAATGAAGAAAAAAAATACATTTATGTTTAGTGAAAAAAATGTATTTTCTCACTAACACTAAATTTAGTTATAGTGAAAAAAATTGCAATATCACTAAAATTTTTTAGTTGTAGTGAAGAAATGTTTCACTATAACTATAGCGGTGGCAAATAGTTAAAAATCAAAATTTTTTTTACTATAGTACGATTTAGTGAAAAGCTGAATGCACTCACAGTTTAGTGCACTACCACCAACTCTGATATCTGCGAAAAAAATTCTAATGTTGCAAAAAAAAAAGTGTTTTTTCTGTATTTTACTTCATAACTCCTAAATTTGGCACAAATATACAGAAGGGTGTCATTATCAATATATTTTATTTTTAGGAATTTTCAAATACCGCTTTTTTTTTGAGATATTAAGCTTTAATCTTTATATTATCAGTTTTGACCTTTGAACTTTCGAAGTATATAAATATTTTACTTGTCCCTTTAAAGCCAATAAGTTTTTCTATCAAATGAAATAAAAATAAAAATTGTGCAATGTATTCGTTAGAAGTTATAAGCAATATGATCTTTTTGATTTTTGTAACGTTTTATTTTTTGATCGGCAGGATTCATTACCCAGAGAAATCGTGATTTGAGTAACATTTGCGAATTTCATTGAAATCGGAATACGAAAACGTTTTTTGTCCATTTTAATATGAAATCAATCATAATAATTCATTCAATAAAAATTAAATTTTTAAAATTTGTACCTCTCACGACAATGACCTACCTATATAATTTTTTTGCCAGTATCTCAGTTATTATTGTTATTTATTTGTTAATTTATTTCTTTCTTTATTTCTTTCTTTCTTTCTTTATTTATTTTTCCTACACTTTTTTCTCAAAAATCAGTTGAAGAAAAAATTCTTTATATATTTAAAAAGATAAGGCATCATAAATGCTTAATAAAGAAATTTTCAATTGATTTATGTTTGCACTCTACATCAGGCATAGGTCGAAAATTATGAAATTTTAAATATAGTTAAATTTTTATTGATTAATAAAAAACATTTCGAGAAATATATTAAAAACGATTTGACATTAAAATGTTTCCGCCCAGCAATTTCATGAAAAAAAAAACTTTTTTTTTTTAATGCATAAAAAGCCTATTCCCATAATATTTTCCATAACTTGTTATGTTTATACGTACGACCATACCAAATACAAATAACTTGCAAGTAATTATCTCACTGTTTATACACAAATTTCTTATATTCCTATTATCCTTAGTTATATTTAGTTTTAGTGATTTACTAATTCACAACTTAATTTTTTATAATACAACAATTCTAGTTACGAATAAGAGATGCATATAAACACTGAGAAAGTTCAATGAATTTAGATTTTTTTATCTTGTAAATTTTCTAACAAGCACATTTTTAATACTTCTTATGAAAAGAAAAAAAAAAAACTTTAAAAGAAAATTGTTTTGTTTAAATTAAAAACCATTAAATTAAAAACTTAAACTTTATGCGAACATAAAAAAACATGTTGCCTCAAAAAAGTCAACAAATGTTTTAAAAACGTGCCGCCAATTTGAAACTTTATAAAAAAAAGTGTGCTTTTTTTAAATAAACTTTAAATTTAAGTCTATTAATCTTATTAAAATATAAATACCATTCAGCTGTAGACAAGGCGATCTAATAGACAGTGTCTACCATTTAACAGCAAAAAAAAAAATATATAAAATGTAATTAAAAACAACTTAAAATTTTTTAAGAAATAACACGTTGGATATTTAAGAGATTCTTTTTTTGTTTCAATTACTTATATTAAAAAGAAGAAAATTTGTAAATGATTTTTATGAATATTTTATAAAATATTGACAATATAAAATAGTAAAGGAGTTAATTTGATAAGTTTTCTTAGAAATAAAAATTAAACTCTTTTTAATGAAAGAATGTGTACACTTTTAAAAATAACTTCAAAATTAAACGTAGTATTTTAATAAAAATTTAATATTTAATTAATTTAATATTTTAATATTCATAATAGTGAATCCGCCAATGTTTTTTTATATAAAAAAATTAAATTTTTTAAGTTGTTTTTAAACCAAATAAAATGTTTTTTTAATGAAGAAATATGCACATTTTTACTAATAACTTCAAAAATAATCATACAATTTCAGTGAATATTTATTGGGATATAACATTCATAATAATGTTTTACTTGAAGGTTTTTATTTTGATATTATGAATCTCCATGTTGCTATTTTTATGTCTGTCTGTACGTCCGGCATAAAGACCAATGTATGTCAATGTTTTTTACATCTTGACTGCATCTGTAGATATCTACAGATTAAATTCAAAATCAAAAAAAGAAGAAAATTATTTATTATTATGGATATCTTATAAAACATTGTCAATATGACTGGTGAAAGGAATTAATTTTTTAAGTTGTTTTTAAATCAAATAAGAGGTTTTTTTATGATTTTTTATTAAAGAAGTGTGCACACTTCTATTAATAACTCCGAAAATAATCATACAATTTCCATGAAAATTTACTGAGGTATAGCATTCATAATAGTAATTTACCTGAGGGTTTTTACTTCGACCTTATGAATCTCTATGTTGCTATATTTATGTCTGTCCGTACGTCCGTCATAAAGACAAATTTATGTCTTGACCCCATCTCTAGATATCTGCTATTTAAATTCAATTATTTCTATATACTTTCTATTACTTAGATTAAAAAGAAGAAAATTATTAATTACCATGAACATTTAGAAAATATTGGCAATTATTTTTTAAGTTGTTTTTAAAACAAATAAAAACTTTTTTATGATTTTTTTTTAAATGAAGAAATGTGGACATTCTTGTTGATAACTACGATATTAATCGTACTATTTCAATGGAAATTTTTCTATGGTATAGCATTTATAATAATAAATTATTTTATGGCCTTTATTTTGATATTATGAACCTCTATGTTGCTATAATTATGTCCGTCCATACGTCCGTCTTAAAGACAAATTTAGAACAATGCTTTTTTATTTCTTGACCCCTTCTTTAGATATCTGCAGTTTAAATTTAATCATTTCCATCCTTTCAATTACTTATATTAAAAAGAAGAAAATAATTAATTTTTATGAATATTTTATAAAGCATTGACAATATAAATGGTTAAAGGAATTAATTTTTTAAATTGTTGTTTAAACCAGAAAAAAGTTTTATTTAATGAAGATATGTGCACACTTTTGTTAATAAATACGATATAAATCGTACTATTTCAGTGAAAATTTTCTTAGGTATAGCATTCATAATAGTGAAGTACTTGATGACTTTTGTTTTGATATTATGAATCTCTCTGTTGCTATATTTATGTCCGTCCGTACGTCTGTCATAATGGCAAATTTGTAACAATGTTTTACATTTGTTTAATATTTTGAAAAAGTTATTCTGTTTAAGGTTTTTCAAAATTCGTACATAATATATCACAATGTCTAAGCTTTAAAACATAATAAAAATTTTATCAAATTTCCCAAATTTTCAATAGAAATTTTAATAACTCATTCATTGTATATAAATTTTGATTAGTATCAAAAATTGAATTTTGATTTTTTTTATTTAAAATTTTAATTTAAATTTTTAGAATATATCCCTTTTTGGTTATTTATTAAATAATAAAAAATATTCGAAATCATTGAAAATTTCAATAATAATTTAATTGATTTATTGTAATATTTTTCCCTATGTCAGACTTCATTAATAATTCTTTCAACTTAAAAAATAATTTCTTTTAAATTCTATTTCCAAAAAGAATTTATTTAAATTATTTGTTATTAAATTCCTAGGAAAAACAATATTAATTTTTCTCCAAATGTCCACTATACTATAAATAATTCAAAATTCTAAAGAAAATATGTTTTAAATTAAATCATTAAACACTTACCACTCGTTCAAAAAAGAAATGAAAGAAATTAATAAAAAAATTATTAATTTTTTTTAATTATCCATGATGTTGAAATAAAGTTTAGAATACTTTTGTTAGAATTTTTTTATATTTTTATATTTCTTTAATATTTTTTTATAGAAGACAATTATTTTTAATTATTAAGCACAGCACAACATATGAAAATAATTTCGCTATTTTCACACTTTTTTTTAATATTAAAATTTTCTTTATTTCTTAATTAAAACATCTATTGTAAAGACTTTTTTTATACACACATGAGTTGTTTTTCCACTGAAACCATTCATTACAATATACCAGCTACAACATTACATAGTAAACTAAAACATTGCCAAAAAACATGTTGGTATTTTTGTGTTGAAATTTCTGTCAAAACAAATAAAAATTTGTTTGAACTAGCATAAAAATAAAACAAAATGGACTTATTTTGTTGTATATTTGTCTTAAAAACAAATAAATATTTTTTTTAACTTTTCTTTTTTTTGATATCAATATTACAAAAAAAAAAAACTTGATGTGTTATTTTATATATAATTATTTGATTTCGTTACAAATTAAAACAAAAAACAACCGAAACTAAAATGAACAACAAATATTTATATAAACGAGAATAAATTTTTTTTGTGAATATCTAAAAAGTTTTATAAATTTTTGCCGCTTTAAACGTACAAACACCGCCAAGTCTTAAAGGAAACTGTTGGCCAAATTGGAGGCCAACAAAAATATGCGTTCCTCCATGTGCGCCAGTAATAATTGTGAATGAATGAAATTTTAGTTCGTTTATAGAAAAAAAAACAATAACAAAAACAAAAACAAAACGTGACAACATACAAATACATACAGAAGATACATTCATGAAGAAATACCAATGTAAATGTTTTTGCAAAAACAACAATTTAACACTGTGATGTACCTACCATATACAAGTATGTGTAAAAATGTTAACTTAACAGTAGGAATATATCAGATAAATTTATATTCAAGTAACGAAACATTTATTGGGAATCTTCACATATTTTTATGTTATTACTTTTTTTTTCTTTTGGGAACCAAAGGTGATTGTTTAAGAGACTTGATTTTTAAATTCAATATATTGTATATACAAAGAGAACACAGTCCAAACCACATTAAATACTATAAAAAATATCATTAAATATTCAACAAACTACTCTAAAAACTAAACAAATAACTATGTTGTTGACTTGATAATATTTCAAACTAAATACACACAAGTTTTCGCAAGACCTAAAACTATAAATTAATCTATACACCAAACTATAGCTTTATCTATACACTAAACTATAGCTTAGTCTATAGACAAAACTGTAGCTTATTCTATAGACTAAACTATAGCTTAAAGGAAACTTTAGCTTAGTCTATGAAGTAAAGTAAACTATAGCCTAGTACATAGACCAGGCGCAGATCCACGGGGAGGGAAAAAGGGAAATTTCCCTCCCCAAAATTAAAACTTTTTATGTATGAAAAATTTATACTAAATCTTAATATATAGGGAAATAGTTGTGAAAATCACTTTATTTTCATCCCCCAAAAGCTTGATCTGGATCCGCGCCTGATATAGACTAAACTATATTTAAGTCTCTAGATTTACCCATAAATGTGTCTATAGACTTTACCATAATTGAGAATGTACACTTATTAGATTATAGTCCAGACGATAAAAATAAAGCTTTAAAAAAATCAATTGAAAAAATTACACAAAAATTAATGAAATTTTTTACTTATATAACATACATTCTTAGACCTATTTTGTTTTTTACAACCTTAGTTTTTTGACTACGAAATCTCATATCTATGTTATAATCTATGGTTCAGACTATAGACTTGATTTTTGATTTGGCTTAGTTATAAATCACACTATATTACAAATCAAGTTTCCCCAACTTTCCCCAACTTTCCCCATTTAGTAACAAGTGTAGGTGTTTGAAATGTTAGACAATAACAGTTATGTAAACCTCAAATTTTTTGTTTTTCCTTTTTACAAATCTTAAACACCTAGACAATATATTGTAATGGTTTCAAAATCATATGTTGCTTCATTTTAAAAAGACACATACATATTATTATATACACACACATACAATGGCTTGATAATGAATGTATGTTGAAATGTTAAATTTTAATAACAAAATGTTAAATCTAAAGACATAATACGCATGTTCTGTTATTTTAGTTGTGGGTGCTAAAAAAAAAACAATACTCAAATGCTGTTAAGTGGCAATGGTGTCAACTATATGAAAAAAGTGAGCAATTATCTATGGAAAAACGCTGAAATTGTGTATGGAAAAAACTATTGATAGACAATAAATAAAACTTTAAACAAGACTATTGACAATATAGCAGCTGTAGATGAGACTATAGAATAGGGATGTCAATTTCATAACACAATTGTGCTGGCTGAGTTCACATGTATTCTTCATTTAATCGTTGCTGAGAGTGCAAAGAGTACTAAATGCTCTGTAAAAAACTATGGAAATTAATTGATAATTGATAATCAATTTCTTTAATATTAATGTTTTAAAATAAAGTTTTGGGAATGATAATTATATGTTTTACTTCAACTTTAATATATTTAAGTGTAAGAAAAGAGAAAATGTATAAAAAAAATAAGTTTTATTGAGGCAAGAAGAACCATGTATAACGGACGTATTATATTTATTAAACTCATCTTTTCTTTATGCGCATTTTTTAACTCTCACAAACACAATTATATATTAAGCGATTGACATCTCTACTATATAGAGTAAATATTGAATTAGACTGCAAATTAGACTAGACTTTCGTCTAAAGTCAAGTGTACAGACTAGACTAGACTTTAGACAAGTGTAAGAGCTTAAATACAACCAAATGGATTTCACAGTTGTTTTCCGCTCTAAGAGAGAAATTCAAATTAAGACGGCATCCAGCAGCGGATTTCATATATATTTTGTTTTTGTTTCTTTATATTTTTTGTATATGGCAACAACAAAACTACATGTATAAAAAATAGCTATCTTCCCCTCTTAAATTCCATATATAAAAAATATAAGGCAAATCTATCTACATCTTTCTTTCTTATATAAATTTTATGTAAACATATGTATTTCATTTTACAACAACGGCAAGGCTGACAGAGAGGGAGAGTGAGAAAATGAGAGCTTTTGAGAATTCGTTGTGAAATTTAAATAAATTTTAATTTCCAGCGGATTCTGCTGTGTTGTTTCAGTTGTCAAATCTTCATATAAAAAAAATAATCCGCTAGGTTGTGTTTGGGCTCTAAAGATAAGTCTACAGAATTTACTATGGACTAGACTATAGACAATTATTTATACTAGATTATAAACATGACTATAGACTAGCCTAGACTATAGGCTAGGTTAGCCTATAGGCTAGGTTAGCTTATAGGCTAGGTTAGCTTATAGGCTAGGTTAGCCTATAGACTAAACTATAGACTAGCCTATAGATTGGACTATAGGCTATACTACACACTATACGATAGACTGTATATATAGACTATACTATAGACTAAAATAAAGGGTATAATATTGACTATACAATAGACTAGACAATAGACTTTACTATAGACAACTGTAAAGACAAGACTATAAACTGGACTATAGACTATACTATATAATATACTATAAACTATAATAAAGACAAGACTATAGACTATAATATAGACTGGACTACAGACAACAGTAAAGACAAGACTATAGACTACACCATGGACTGGAGTATATATTAGACTATAGACTAGATTGTTGTAGAATATAAAATAGATTAACTATAGCAGTTTAAAAACCTTTCCATCTAATGACCTTTAAATGGGTTAATAATGAAAATTTCTCTCTCTCTCTCCCTCTCTCACATAAATGAGCTTACTCCTATCCTCTCTACGGATGTTATTTTATGAAAATTAATGTTGTGGATTTTATTTACTTTGCATTTTTCACAAACATTTCAAAGGAAAAACATTTTGTTATATGTTTGTTTTTATTATTATTTTTTTTTTTTTCGTTTGAAACCACGTGCTTAAATTTCACATAAAGAACATTAAAGCAAACTTTTTGTGTTCACCAAACTGTGGGCTTTAATTCTATTTGTTTTGATTTGCAGTAACATATGGTTTGAATTTAACTTTTTTTTTGATAAACGTTAAAGAAATGTGCTTTGATTTTTTTAGATTTTGTTTAAAAGTAATACATTTTTAAAATATAAATCAATGTAGATAGAAAGAACTTTTTTTGAATATTAAACTTACTTTAGATGTAATAAAAAAATAAAAATTAAATAAAATGTAAAAGTTTATTTAATGATATTGATATACATAGATATTTTCAGTATATATATCTAAATAAATATTAATATAATTTAATAATAACATAATATATTAAAATACAATATATTAATAAAAATTTTGAAATCTAATTACTTTCTTAATTTTTCTTCTTTATTTAAACTTTTTAACCCTGATTTTGGTTCGAGTACTTATTACGTAAAATCTTCTTGTATGATTTACATTATTTTTTATTTAAATCAAAGGAAAGTTTAAACATTACGTAACTTCCTAAAGTTGAATTTTCTTTTATGAAACCAACTATAAATATGTCAATGTTTTGTTATTATCAGTGACAAATTATGACAGGTGTCACACCAAAAAAATATCATTGATATTTTGTTTTCATGTATCATCAAGTATCATAAAAACTTATTTAAAGGGGTCCGCTTATTCTTTGAAAAATAAATTTGTAAAAATATACCAATACAAATAAGAATATTAAAAATAAATATTTTTTAATATATTATTGTGTTCTCAAATCATGATATGACAGATGACTTGTTTACATGAATGTTCTTTTGTTTTGAACCGTGAACAATTTTTAAATAATGACTGACAAGATTTATACAATATTTGACAACAAGAATACAAAAATTAAGGGGACAACTAATTTTATTTTTAACTAACATTTATTTATTACGAATTTAAGGATTTAAAAATTAGATATAAATTAAATGAATATAATTTTCAGAACCAGCCTATTAAGCATTAGCTATTAAAACATTTTATTTAAACAAAGTTCTACACCTCCCTATTAATTCCCTGCTAGAATCTATGTCTATAATAAATATCATAAAATATCAATACAACTGACCTGATTCATTTTATATTTTCATCATTTCGTAAAACGATGGGTATTTCAAAATAAAATGTTTGTTGCATCTTAAAAATAAATAAAAAAAAAAAGAAATACTGTGGATGAAACAAAACTCATAACTAAATTGACAAGTAGACAGATGGAAAAATTGCAACTAAATAAAATAAAATATGAGTGATATTTGGTATGAAGTCAAACACATAATAAAACATTTAAGAAAGTCGA
>MINK01015936.1:0-12712 GCA_001735545.1 Phormia regina
ATGGAACACAACAAAAGTACAAGGAGCGAAATAACAAAGAAAAAAAAAAAAGATCATTTAATATAGACTTTACGGAAAGAAATCTGTTGATAAATAAAATGCACTATTTAATACGAATAATATTGATTGTTTGGCGAGATTGTCTTGTAAATGCCAAATGCCTGCCTACAGTTGATTCAGATGCACTTTAACGCATAAAGACCACAATAAGCAGCAATAATTTAATGCGTTTTATTTCCTTCAATTTAGATCAATCTTACGGATGATATAGAGAAAATAAAATAAATCTCAAGTTGTATTAAATACTTGTCTTGTTCTCTTTCTAGGCCTTAATAAATGAAGGCAATTTTTTTTTATTTTATTTTAGTTTTATTTGTTTACTTTTTGCTTTTTTTATTTACTATAAGATTATCAAACACTTTTCATATAATCAGTTAAGTGATCTTGTTTTTTTGTTTGTTTCTTATATAAATTTAGAACCAGATTATGCTTTTAAAACAGCAAAAATATTAAATTTTATATTTGATTAAATAATTTTCATTATTAAAATTTTTAATTTTATAACGGAAGTTTTTTATAATTATTTTTTGATAATAAACATATTTATTTTTAACTTTTACACACCGTTTTACACAGTTTGCATATTAAAATGTTTTATCTGTTTTTTTTTTTTTTCGTTTCCTTTGGTGTAAGAATGGCACACGCTTCTTGTCAGTTTGATTAGCATATGAGTCCGCGATTTTACGATAGTTTTAGTTTACCATTTCCCAAAGCTTTGCGTAACTTCGGTTAGTGTGTTTGGTGATGATCAGTAAAGCGTCAAACCGTAACTAAGAATCTTAAGTAACAACCGCAGAAACTTAAGTAAAATTAAAATTTAGTCTCTTCACTTTTCTGTGAGAGTAACAAAATAATAACATTTATCGACACAGTGGACAAGAAGAGAGGAAAAAATTGAATATTAAAACAGAAATTTAAAAAGGAACAATTTTACTATAAAAATATATACACGCATTTCTAGAAATAAAATAGCGTCAAAAATTAATAGTTTTTGAAAATTAGTGCTTCTTTTTGGAAAAAAATGTTAACTTCTTCCTTTTTAAAAAAAATTTATTCTTAAAAAAATTTGAAAATATTTTCTTTAAAAAAAATATATATATACAATTTTCTCTTCTTTTTAAAAAATATAAGTTTTATAAAATTTTTTGTTATATTTTTTTAAATTATAGTTTTTTTTTTTTTTTAATTTATATTTAATTTTTATTTTATATTTAAAAATTTTACATTTATTTCGTTTGCTTTTTAATTATGGAACTTTTTAAAATTGTACTTTTTTGGAAATTTGTCTCTTAATAGTCCCATTTTTTAAATTTTGGAAAAGTTGTCATTTTGGAAATGAAATTTTTTAGCTCTTATTTTTAAAAATGAAAGTTTTTTTATTTTAAATTCTTCTATGTTTACTGGGTCCTGGCAAGATTCTGAGTCGGTATAATTATATATGTCTGTCTGTTGACAGCAGGATAGAGCTCGAATGGGACAAAGTATGAGGAAGAATTTGGGTATTAAAAATGGCCAGAACCGGTTAATAAACAAAAGCTATGGGCTAAATATTACAAATTATGGGTGTCTGTTGTTGCTTATTTATTTAGGTATTTAATTATTAATTTAATCGACATATTGATGTTGAAGAAACGGGTAAATAACTCAACAATTTTAGGTTTAGTAGTATTTTAATAAATTTAAAATAAATATTTTAATTGGTTTAGGATAAGGTTTAATTACATAAATAACGGACACAGTTCTTCGACACGAACGCTAGGCTGTGGTTTTTACTAGAGTGAGAGTTATTTATATATTTTTTTTTGATGGTAGATTGTTGCTGAAGTTGGTTGTGGTTTGGGGGCATAAATAATTGGTTTCAGGGCTGGAAATTTCGTTGTTCATTGAAATGAACAGATATATCAAACATATCCCTCAGCTATCGAGGGCCTTAGGAAAAATAATTTCAACATATAAAATATTGATTAAGTTATTATAGAATTTTGTCTATATCATTTACATATTGAGTTTGATTTTAAATATTTTTTTCCGACCCACTGTGTTTAATATTTAAATTTTTGTTTTGCACTCACTAACTCTCTCTTTATATTCTACACAAAGTATTTTCATCGAACGTAGACTGGAAGCGTTTTCGTGATTATTTACTGTGAGTATTGAAAACAAAAACAAATAATAATAATAATAAAAAAACAAAAAGAACAACAACACCAACAGCAACAAATACATACAATGATGAGGACAAGACAACAACATGCACTTTTATTTATTACATATTTTCAATCGACCAGATGATTGACTAACAAACACTTCACTCTACAATCACATAAATACACATGTAAGTTTATATGTTTATTACTTCAAATGAGTACAGAACGAGGAAAACTAACAAATTTATAAGAAAAACAAGAAGAGCAGAAGCTTTTTTACGCTTGAACTAACTCTCTTAAGAAATAAATTAATTGCAATTACACATAGTCCCATAATCAAAAAAAAAAAACAAAAACACTGGTGTACATCTATTACAACAACACTTACCAAATAAAATAAAAATATTCTTAAAACATAATTATTGTTGTTGTAACAATAATCATTATTACACTATATTCCGTTATTCAATGATGGTGAAACATTGAAGACTTTTTATTACCCACATGTGAGTACTTTTGAGGCGGGTGGCGCATATAATAAAACATATTTATAAGTTCGTGAAGTTGTTTTTATTAATTTTCGGATTTTTTTTTTTGGAAAATAAAAAATAGAGAAAATAAATAAATGTTGTTTAATAAAGAGATTTTAATTATTTGAGTATTTTTGACAATTCAATGATAGCCGTCATTGTCATTGTTTATTATTGTACTTGTAGTTATGTGCACTTAAATTTTAAGATACTTTTTTAAAAATATGTGTCAAATAGAACGAATTTTATTAATACTTCGTGACTGAGTTTTTAAAGCAGTCACTTGTGATTTTATAACATAAAGTATGCACAGTGGTATTGAATGTAAAAATTATTGTTAAATAGATTGATAGAATATTTTTTGTGTTACTTAATTCGATCGCAAATCTGTTTAAATTTTTTTCTTTTCCCAAATACCGACAACTTTTTTTTATACGTTTACAAAGGATTTTTTTTCTTCTATACCTGAGACATATCCCAATTCATGTTAAATTTTTAACTGAGAATTGTAGTGAATTTTAAGATATGCTTAACTATTTGCAACGTATAAAGATATGCAAAATCTCTCTCACACGATATGCAAAAATCCGAGTACTTTATGTATATGGCACAGTGGGTGAATTTCTAGGGTTCTTTTGACATAAACAATTTCTGACTACTTCTCTTATACGATATAAGATATGTTTATATGTTTACTTAAACGCTCGATAAGAGGGATAAATATATATAGTTTTCAAGTTAGTCTTGTTCCATTTTTTTAAATATATGTATAAAAAACAAAATTATCTATTGAATAAAAATCTTAAAGTAGATATATTTTTTGTGTCCTAATACCTTTTTACGGAACAGGTGAATACATTATTTTTTCTTTAAAATAAAATTTTCTTTATGAACATAAAATATCTTTACGGTTTTCTGAAAAAGATCATTTTAAAAGTGAAAACTCCAAGCAGCCATTGGAACTGCGTACAGACCCACTCAATATAATTTGTAATATATTCTATATGTTCCAAAATACCCAAGGCTCATTATACAAAAAGAATGTAATAAAACTCTAATGTGTTATAAGGAATTACCCCAGACATGGGGTAAATGCGGACTTTAAGGGGAAAAAAATTAAATTTTTGGAATTTTCGTTGATTTTTTTTTTTTACAAAAATCTTAAAATTTTCTAATATTATTATTTCAAATGATAAATTTAACAATCACTGTAATTTTCTTTTTATTAGAATCAAATAATTCTAGTTTCTGCAGAACTATTCTTTTACCAAAAAAAATTATTTTAGTTCCACAAATTTAAAAAAAATTAACTTCAGTTCAAAGAAGAAGTAAAAGCACACAAAAAATGCTTGGCGGTATTTTGGTCATTAATGGACCGAATTTGTTAATTTTTGTTTACGTCAAACCGTTTTCCAAAAACTACTTTCAACAGAAAGACTTCATTTCTTATAAGGATTCAAAAAATAAAAATTTTGTTTAATATCATCGAAAATTGTGGAGATTACTAACGAAAAAGATAAACTTATATATACCCTCTTACACCTGTGTGGAAGATATAAAAGCGTTAAGGAAAAAACTCTAAAAAAAAACTTTTTAAAAGGTGCTATTATGTCGGTTTAAATTAACCAGACATAATAAAATTTTTTTTTATTTAATGAAAATCTTGAACAACACAAATAAAAGTGAATTGTCTGACAAGTCAAAGAATTTGTTAATCAAAAAAAAAAAATAACCAAAATCACAAAAAAGCGAAAATCACTAAATTAATGATTGCATTTGCTAAAGCCACAAATCGTTTAAAATTATTGCTGGTTTTATAAAATTTATTATTTTGCAAGATTTTTTTTCTTTCTTTTTTCATATACTTATTACGAAATATATGCAATTTTTTATTTTTATTGTTAATTGCATTTAAAATTAAAAATAATAAACAATTTACACGCTTTATAAAAAAATAATATGCTTATTAAATGAAAACATTATTAAATTAAAACGTTGTTGTATTATTTTATTAATAATTTTAAATGTGATTTTTATTTTGTTTCTCGTTCGTTACTCACTTCTATACGTTTAACTTCAAAACTGTTTGAATAAATTTTAAAAATAAATGTTTAAGTTAAAATTATTTTTATTATTATTATTATTATATTTTTAAATTACCAGTAATATACTAGTACTACAGAATATTTAGTTTACTTTGCTCGTATTACAATTCAATTCTCTGCGTTTATGTGTTTTATTATTTTTTTTTTTTTTTTTGGTTTCTATTTGTTTTACCTCGCCACCTAATAGACGTTCATTTTTTCCCCGTTTTTGAAATTGCAATTAACTTGGAGTTCTTTCTTATCTTTGGAAGAAAAACAAATTTGTTTAAAAAATGTATATATACATATATATATATATATATATATATATTTTACTTTAAAATTTGATAAGATAATAAAGTTTTGTATGTAATATGGAGTGTATTTGTTAATGTAGACTGTTTATAAAATTTAGTCATTATTTTGGAATTTTTTGTCTAAATTCTGATTAAATTTACACATAATTTTTTACGAAATTGTGGTATTATCGACCATGATTGATGATGGTAGTCGTAATGTGATCATATCATTTGTAACATCTTTACGTCTTGGGGCTTATAAAAACATAAAACACGATTAAATGGAAATCACTTATCATTACAGTAAAAAAAAATGTTATTGTAAATATATATTTCTGAAGTTGAATTGGTAACAATTCCGATAACTGAAATAAATTTAAAATATATATTTTTCTTTTACATTTTGGTTTGTGACTGAAATTACAAACTGGATAATTTTAAATAAATAAAATAATGCAAACTGAAATAATAAATAAATAAATAAATAAATAAATAAATAAATAAATAAATAAATAAATAAATTATTGCATACAAAATCTTCAGATCGGAGTAAGTTAATCAATGGCAATATACTTTCGCCTTAGAGCTTTCGCTATAAAGCTGAAATGGCATTTGACATGTCTATGAAATTTTGACAGATGATGTCAATTATAGATTTTCAGTAAATTACGACTTTTCAAAAAGATGTTGATTACGATATTTTAGCGGCCCGGGCTCGATACGTAAATAAAGTTTTCGTATATAAAACAACTTTAATTTTTACTATTTAGAGGGTGCAAAATTACAATTAGTAAACCTTGATAGGCAAAATGATACGACATAGAAATCCATTGTTTAATCTTTGTAGAACTGTAATTGAAAATTTTTATTTTCTTAAGATCTTTGTTGTACGATTTATCCTATCATGTTGTGTATGTAACCAGAGTAAATCCTCTCTGGGAGTTATGGATACCGACCAATATTTTAAAATGCTTATCACCGTAGGAACTCAAATGTATTATTTCAACAGTCAATTAAAAGAAGTGTGTTACCAGTGCGTTTCATACTTTCATTATTATTATTAATATTTTTCAAATTATACTTAAGTAACCAACACTCACCTGTGGTCTGCGGTCAATAAATATATTATGTATGTACAATGTACACACACATATAACAATTTATTTCTATTTACGATTATGTATTGCAGTCTAATATAACGTCAGTAACCCATTTATTAACAGAAAAAAAAAACTTATTTACTATTATCAATATACATTTTTATTTATTTTTACACTTTTTAAATAAATTAGAATTGATAAATAATATTGGTGGATTTGTTAGTAGTTTTTTTGTTTTTAAAATGAAACTTATAACTAGTTAATTACTCAATCGCAATGAAAAATGATCAATAGAAATGCGATCTAATCGGTAAATTTATTTGTGTATAATATTTCAAAATTTTTGATTGTTATTTTAATTTATTAGTTAGTGAAAAAGGCCATTCAAAATGCAAATTTAATTTGATAGATTGGCAGGGATAGAAATTATTTAAGAGAAAAAATCTTTTTGTAATATATATTTTAAAAATTACCTTATTTCTCATCTTATTTTGAAATGTATTAATGAATGTGTATTTCTTTCTGTTCATGTCCCACACAGAAAATAGTAAAAATTGACTTTAATTAGGAAATTGCTAATAATAATTTTAATTGATTTTGCTCCAATCATCAAAATGATTGGATACAGTAATTAATTTTATTATTACTTGATTTTTACTTAAATAGATATAAGGAGGTGAAAATTATTGAAAATTTACATAAATTTATTTTATTCCTATATTTTTTTACATAAATTTCAAATTTTTCTTTATATTTTTTAAAAATCTGTTAATTTATATAAAAAAAGAAAAAATAATTCATTTAGAAAGTTAATTAATAAATAATATAATTAAGTTCCAATACAAAGTTAGTTAATAATTTTATTAAAAAATTATTGTTAACATTGTTAAAATTAAATGTTAACTTATAGACCCCATTCTTGTAGTGCGTAAAGTGTATTCAATCTAGGGGTCTCGGAATTGATAAAAGTTGCAACACTCCTCCACTATTTTGTGAACAGTTTTTAATTGCAAATGCCAATAATAATGAAACAACTTTATAACTTTCAAAAATCCAATGTGGTAAAAAATGAAAAATCACCAGAATTTTTTTTTTTTTTATTAAAAAATTTGAAAGGAAAACATTTAATTGAAAGCCAACAGCACTAAAGAAACATTTTCCATAAAACGTCAACCGATTATTATTACGCATATTTTTTATAATTTAATATAATATAATTTTTTTTCTATTTAACAATTACTTATGAAAATTTATAATAGAAAACCAGAAATTGGGTCTAATATCCTTACTATTTGAAATTGTTTCATTTAATTTTTCTACATGGGAGTTATTTTACTATGAAATAAAATCTAAAATTTCGGTTTTATTTCATTATTGTTCTTGAAGTGATTTCATATCTATTAGAATTTATTTCATTTATAACATTTTGGATTTAATTAAATTTTAGGTATTTTTTTATTAGTACTTATTTCATGGGACTTATTGCATTAGGAATAAAAAACTAATAAAAAAAAGAGAAATTTGAAAATATTTCTCAAAAATAAACTTTTACTTGATAAATTAAGAAAACGAAAAAAAAGTAAAATAAATTTTAGTGTCAGTAAAGAATAAAATTTGTATATAATATCCGTCCATAAAATTATTAATCCTTAATCCAAAATTTGCAATATCTCATTCAAGATTGACCGCTGGTTTCAACAAAAAAAGTTTTAAAAATAAAACGTATTTTCCAATTGTTCTGTTTTAAAATAAAATTCAATAGAAATTTGAAAGTAAAAATTTCTTACTATTTTTGCTTGTTCAAAATATTCACCTGCAAGAATAGTAAAACTAATAAAAATCGCATGCAAACGAATAGACCTAATTTTTTTTTTATTTTTGTAATATTTAAAATGTGTTTTCATATGAAAAACAAAAAATAAAATTCCCGCGATTTTCAAAAACCAGTCCGGTTTGGGGTGCCTAAACAAGAGGTTGAACACTATCTAGATGGAAATTTGGAACTCATGTCTGGCCACATGTACTACCCGTTTTGTGTTCAATTCCTATCGTAATTTTTTTAAACCAAATACACACATACATATATATTCGAGTGTCGCGAAACAGCTTTTTCGAGTATTAATAAGCTGAATACAAAAATAATAATAATAATTACACTTTTTTTCTTTATTTCACTTTAATCTTTATTTTGATTGAGATTCTTCAACAATAACATTTTCTACAAGATCACTGAACTTGACATGATTTTCATCATTATGATTATGACACTCCATACAATCTTCAGCATTATCGGAACCATGAGAACATTCTGTAGAGATTTGTTGCTGTTGACCATTCCCATTAATAGCAGTAGACTGTGTTGGAGTCTTTGTATTATTCAATGTGGGTTTATAACAAAAGCGCCAGATAATAAAAACTGAATAATAGAAGAAAATAAAATTTATAAAAAGAAATAAAAATTAAAAATAATTAAGATTATGAAGAAACTGATGCTTACTTAAGGAAGAACTACAAATCAAAGAAAGCAAAATAGTAGCAATTAAATAACCAATATTGGAGTTATCCTTTGGGATTGAACGTAAGGCGGCCTCCTGATAAGATTCCATATTCACAATATTATTATCAGGATTTTTAACAAGGATTTGTCTGAAAATTTTGTAAAAATTACGTTAAATTAATTTTAAATAAAAAAATATAAAATACGCTTTAAATTACTCTTCCAATTCTCTGTATGTAACAAGCTGATGTTTGTGATAACCATAAATCCAGGCTTTGCATCTTAATGATTGATTATTTGAAGATCTCTGTGGCATATTTTGAGGCACATAAGACATTTTTAAAATATTTATATTAAATCCAGTTTCTTGTTTCAATTTATATTCCAATTCCTTTTTACTTTTAGTGGAGTTTTCTTTTAAAGTTATTAAACTATAATAATCTGATGTCAAAGCTTTTACTACCACCACAGTACCCGATATTAAACCTTCACCATTCTGATCTATAGCCAAAACTATTAATTCTGTTTGTTCATCTTTTTTGAGAACATTTCCTTTGGGATATATTTTACCCGTTTCTGGTTCAATATCAAAATAAGGATTATATCTCATGCTAAATTTTATTTTAGCATTTATACCCAAATCTTTATCAAAAGCTTCTATTTTGGTTACATATTCCGGATAGATATCAAATAGCTCATTACCAGCGGGATAACCCAAATAAAGTGGTGATTCATATAGTTTAAATTCTGGTGGATTATCATTAATGTCATCAATTTTTATATAGAGCCACATAATATCGGGAGAATATGGTATATCTTCATTGACGATTAATTGTGTGCTACGTTTTTCTACTGGACTTGGTATATCTATAGTCAGATTACGTTGTTCATCTTCTTTGTTACATTTTAAGCGAAGTTTTACTGTTATTTGAGGTTCAGACATATTTTGGAAAATCTCATCTTCTCGATCTATAGCTATGGCATCGAGCATATTGAAAATATAGTTAACGTGAACGTATTCTGTAAAACATGATAGAGAATTATAATAAGTTTGTAAAAGAATAGACTATTAAATTTATTATTTTCTAAAATTGCACAATTCTCATAATACCCACCTTTATCATTTGGCCACATATCCACAATATGGAACGTACAATTCTCATTAAATTTCAAATCCAATAAACCATAAAAAGGTTTCTCTTCCTCCACATGACGTATTGTCAAAGTTTTCTCCACTACTGTGCCCTTAAATAATTTACACTCTTCGTTTTGTTGGACTTTTAAGAGTGCTCGAACCAGAGCTCTCTCGCGTGTCTCTACATTCTCGGCCGTTATGTTAAAAAGATAATTTCCCTCATCAATGATACCATATAGGTATAACTCTCCCGTAAAGGGATTAATAGAAAGTCGTTGGGCCAATAATACTATAATAAAATAATTTCGAACTTTTAAATTTGCTGCGTTGAGAGAATGAAAGTGGACTTACCATTTTCTACTTCCAAGATATAATGCAATGTAACATTTTTGCCTTCAGTACGGGCATTCACTATTCCCAAAATTCCTGTTTGATTGGTATAAATGGTAAAGATGTAATTGTTGTTAGAAAATTGTGGTGGATCGGAGATGGGCTGTAAGGGCTTGGGACATTCTGGAATTATAAAAAACAAATTGAATACTTAAATTCTGTTCGATAACTATTCGATAAAATTTTTATAGAAAACTTATCCATTGATAAATATTTAACAAAATTCGATCGATTAATTTCGATATAATTTATTAAATAAATTCTATCGATCGATAATTTTTTGTATAATTTAAAAAAAATATTGAGCGATTAGTTTCCATGAAATTTTCTTTAGTAAATTTATGGAACAACAAATTTCTGTAATATTTAATATTTGATACAATTTTTATTGAGAATTTATAAATTGATTAACATTCAATACGTTTTTTAGAAAATTTAAATAATTGATATATATTTTTTAAACGAAAATTCTATACAATGTTTATCGATAAATTTTTAAAAAACTTTTTTATCGATAAATTTCTCATAGAATTTTATATGAACAAATATACCGATCGATAAATCTTTAATAAAATATTCTATAGAAAACTTATCGATCTAAATGTTGGCTAGTGCTGCAAACAAAATTAAATTAAATAGAAGCATTTGATATTTTAAAAAATAAATATAAAAAGAAAAATATCATATTCACCTTTCACAGGCAGCTCAATAAAAACCATTAACGTATCATTAAAACCATTTGTTCCCAGCTGTAACGCTTTCAAAGACAAATTTAAGAAATGATTGTTTTCCAAAATATTTGAAGATAAAGGAGTTTTAAGCACAATATCGATACTATGGTTTAAAAAGTTTCCCTTAACATCAAAATATAAAGAATGATCTATAAAAAAAATAAATAAATAAATTTTATTTAAAAAAAAATGTATATATAAAAAAAAAACATTTTAAAATACCTCCTCTTAAATACAAATTAAAATCCTTTAAGTTTTCTTCAAACTCTTTGGCCACATGAATAGTTTCCAATGAAAGATTTTGTGTAGAATTATTTATCACAATAGTACCCTTTATCAAAGGAGTTAAAAAGAGTTTCCTATTCTCTTCTTTATCAGCATTACGATTATTTATCACTAAACTTGTAAAAGTCTTAAGATCTCCATATTTCGCTTCCAATACCAATAAATAAGTCTTATTCAATTTAATTTCCTTTTTAGGCATAAGATTAAAAATCGTTTTAATTTTTATATCATATTCATTTTGCATCATATAGAATTGATGACTGTTATTGCCCATCAAATTATATTGAATTTCTTGCGTATTTTTGACATCTGTTTGTAAACTAATTGTTTCCAATTCCAAGTCATATGTTTCATTTAGTTGACCTACATATAGAGGCTTTTCAAATTGAAACAGCTGTTGTGGAGTTTCTTGTTTAATTTGCGGTAATTTTATGACGATATGCGTTTTAGCATTTAAAGTTTCCCATGAAGCTTGCACTGTTAATTTTATAAAGCTGATGTCATCTATAAATTGCCAAGTAAAGTTTTCATTTAGTTGTAATTGTAGTGTAAAGTTTCGTATTGACAGATGGAAAAAATCATATGAACTTTGGAGAGTAAATTTCATATCTGTTTGATAGGTATATGGATTAAAAATGATAGGTGTAATATATAATTCACCAATTTCATCTATATCGCCATCGTAGTAAGAACTCATGAAATGGAAGTTATCTGTAATGTATATAAGAAGGAATATAATATAGGATTATATTAAGTATACCCAATGTTTAAATTAATTTTAATAAAATATTGGTGCCTGTAAAATGTGATAAATATTTAGTTTTATTTATTGTCATTATTAATTCTTTTTATTGTCCAAAAATGATATTAGGGGAGTAAAGAAATTAAGCACCGATCCTAATTTTTCTTTACAATCTTAAACTTCTCCATAAATTTAAAGAATATAATTTCTATGATTATATAAAAATTAATGCGATTTTGGAGCACTTTTTCACCTACAACTAAAATCTTCCAGTTAAGTATTAAACAAAAAAGTGTTTTCTAAAAAAAAATATATATTTTTTTTTTTTTTTCATAAATATGTTTATGTAGTTTTTGAATTAAAATTATATTTTTTAATTTCACTCTTTAAATATAATTTATATTTTATATTATTTTTTTTTTTAGAAAAAAACTTTTTTGCAAAATTCCTTGATAATTGTAACCTTTTCTAAAAAGGGGTGCTTTATTTGAAAGTTATTTTATTTCTATTCTAAAAATGTATTTTTTTGAAATATTTAGGTACTTTTTTTAAAATTATTACATACATTATTATTATTTTTATACCCTACACCACCTAAGCTGGTTGGGGTATTATGTGTTTGTGCAAATATTGTAACGCAGAGAAAAAATGTTCCTTAAAGTATACCGTTCGACTCAGAATCACTTTTTGAGTCAATTTAACGATGTCCGTC
>MINK01015950.1:0-12016 GCA_001735545.1 Phormia regina
TTTTTACCTTTTTGTAGTGCCTAGTTAGCTTAAAAGATTTATAGTATATGTAACTTAAAAAATTCTTTATGCCATTTTATAGTATTTTTTATTTTATGTTATGTTATTATTATTATTTTTTATTTTTTTGTAAAAATGTATAATTTTAAGTTAGGGTCTACACGAGAAATTTTTATATCATAGCAAGTAACAAAACGTCGTCAGAGCTCCTGCAGTTCTTATGTTTATATCAGCATACATTGAAACATGTAGATAAAATCTGGTTTTCGTCAAGGAATGTTATCAAAATTTAATGGTTATGTTTTTAATTTCGTTTTATTTTGTGTTTATTTTATTGAGAATTGAGATTTTTTTAAAAATAGAAATAAACGTTAACAAAATACATCAAAATGACGTTTCATATCAAAACAAAATTATCTTCTCTTGAGCTCTAACAATTATATCATAACGCTGCAATAATATAAATAAATTTGATTCAAACATGATAAAATCTTATCATGATATGAATCTCTGGTAACAATTTGGCGTTAGTCTTGATAAATATTTGTCTTATGTAGACTCGAAGTTATTGGTTCAAATTTAATACTTTAAAGATAGAATTTGAAAATTACGCTCACAAAAATATATCCGTGTAGACTAGATATTATAATTACAATTTTGCTTTTTTATAAATTGAATAAATCCTTATAAGTACTGATTTAAGTATTAAAAACAAAATTAAATAATTTGTACCCTAATTAATATCTATGAGCTTATTAATATAACAACAAAACAGAAAAATTAAAAATAAATTTGAAAAAAATTCCTGAAACTTTTTAGCTTTGTGACTACAACTTTTCATATCCCGCTTACTTCTCTACACTGTTGCAAACAAACATAACGCGCGGTCCACACACGCTTTTATCATGTGCGAGCAATGAACAAAATTTTGTGCGAACATTCCTTTTTGGTAGTGTGGACCCAACATGTTCATGTTTTGTTCTTGTTCGGACACCGTTGTTCCCATAATTGTTCGAGCAAATATGTCTGCAATCAAACGTTATTTTGTATGCGGAAGAAGAGGCACTGAATGTATAAGTATCGAAGTGACACTGTCGGCAAACAAAAAATTATGATTTTTTCTACAAATGTTCTGCTCACTCAAAACAATATGGAAAAAATTTTCTGTATTTCTCTGTCGACGTTTTGTTCGTGTGCGAACAAGAATAAGGCTAGTATAGACGTAAACGTTGCAACAATTTTTTTCAAGTGGAATAAAAATCGCTTGAATTTCCAAATTCAGCTGAAACACGTTCTTATCTATTAAATTTCGCTTTAAAATCGCTGCATTTCAAAACAACGCTGGACTATCAACACCGAATAGAAAATTAAAAAGGAAAAAGAAGAGGAAGCTTATTGTTGAACTACACTGTATTAAGAAAATTACTTATTAAAAATAAGCAAACAATAAGAAATTACGCGATAAATAATTTAAAAATAAACAAAAAATATGCAGTGAAATATAACACTTTCATTAAAATTATCGTTTGTATTTAATTGCAACAAATAAAATGGTGTAGAGATTGAAAAAGTCCTAACAAGGTGAAATTTTTCTCTACGCCAAAGTAGCACAAGCAACAACAATAAAAAAAAATAAATATAAACGGGAAAAAGAAAACTACCACTAAAAAGAAGAAAAAAATTGCGCGAAAAAAGCATAGCAGACACAACATAAATACCAATATGAAATGAACAGCGGCTGCAAGGCAGACATGTCTAGTGCGAGGTAAATCCTTAAAGTTTTTGTAAAAATAAAACAACATAAAATCGAGACTATCAAGGAAAAGAAATTAAAAACAAAAATCAAAAGAAAAAGTGGATTTAGCTTTTTATAGAAACAACAGGCGGTTTTTTATTTAGTTACACGCATCCCGGCTACGACAAGTTTTTGTTTCTCATGTAACATAGTGGGTTTTGTTATAAACGTGAAATGTGTTTTTGTTGTTAAAAATTATTTAAAAATAAATCCTACTACCGGGTATAACTTTTGCATAATTTACTGTATCTAGTTTTGTTTTTGCAATTTGGAAAATTGTAAGAAATAAGGGAAACTTCATCTAAACCATGGTAAGTTGCGTTATTTCATTGATTAATTGAAATTTCTTTTACATTAAGTTTATTTTTCGTTATCTGTTTTATTTATGTATGTTAAGAATAATTTGTTTTTTTTTCGAAATTTACGTACATATACATACATGTACATATGTACATACATATTTATAACGAGGTCAAGTACAATTTTAGATTTCATTTGCACAACTATTTTCTTCTGTTTTTATTGTGTTTTATTATGTTTGTTGTGCGTTTATTTGTGTATTTTTTTTCTTTTGTTTTCTCCTACTAAAGAAGCATTTTATAATTTTTAATAAGATGTTTGCTTTATCAGTACACTTGTTTACCATAATTGTTTACCATAATTAATGTAGGTTTCCAAACATGTTTTATAAATTTATATTTTTTTGAATAATTTGGAATAAGGACATGTGAAAGTTGTCAATATATTACTGTGATTTGTGATTTTTAATACTTAATTTATGGATGGGAGAATAGAAAACTTGAAACTTGAATTTGTTTAAATTGCAACCAATAGACAGAAAATTCTCCATGGAATTGTAGATTAAGATCACTAGCCTGTTGAGTTTTATACAATATGTAGTTTCCAAATGGTTCGTACGATTTCAATTAATTTGTAAATAGAAATGGTAGAAGATAGATGAGATCGATTTTCGATTTTACGATAAACTTTTTTATTTCGATTTTCAGTTTTATTAATTTTAAAGTAGATATGTGTATCAAAAACAACTAATTACCCAGGATCAACACTAAAAAAAGTATCTGGAAAATCATGTTGCAGATATTGAAGGTATAGTCATCTCAATCACCTGGAACGTTTCAGTTTTTTTCCATCAAGTCACATTTTTAAGCCCATTGAGAGCCATGATAAGTCTTTAGGTAATAAAGTTTTCAAAGTTATATGTGGAGCAGATTAGTTACGCATGTTTTATAGCCAAAATATTAGGCTACATAAATGAAGTAATGAAGAATTTCTCTATTAGTCCTCATAAAGCCGTGGACAAATAAGGTGTAAGGAGTGGGTGTAGAGGGAAAATTTGTATTTAATATAACAAACAAAAGACCGTAGATGTCAAAAATATTAAAATTTTTTAAATTACAGTGACATTAAAAGCGTAGGCATTAATAATATAAAAAATACCTATTCAAATAACAGAGTTAATAAAAAATAATACAAATAAATTGTGAGTCTAATATTAAAATTATGAATTAAAATATTTTTTTTTTTTTACGAAAAATTCTTCTATAGTAAAAGATGTTTCAACATGACTTGGAATCCGTTTTGACATGGAATCACTGACTTCGAAATTCTTTAAAAATATAATAAACCACCATATGAACGAAAAAGTACCACAATGTCCCTTAATAGATTTTCATTAACTTAGGACCATGTCTCTAAATTAAAATTATAGAAAATTCGAAAAGTATCATCCGAACAAAAAGGTACCATAAAATCTCCTCTTATGGATTCACATCATTAATTTCATTTTTCTAGGTTCATAATTATAAAATAATCAAAAAGTACCATTAGAAGAACAAAAAAGTAACACAAAGTCCCCTCTTATGAATTCTCATTAACTAAGGACCACATATCCCAAATTTCATGTTTCTTAGTTCATAATTCAAAAAGTACCATTAAAATAACAAAAAAGTACCACAAAGTTCCTTCTTATGGATTCTTATTAACTAAAGACATATATTTCTAATTTAAATGAAACTAGGTTCATAACTATAGAAAATTCAAAAAGTACCATTAGAAGAACGAAGTACCACAAAGCCCCCCTTTGTGAATTCATTCCAACATCGGACCATGTGTATTTAATTTCATGTTTCTAGGTTAAATGTTACAGAAAATGCAAAAATTTGCAATAGAAGAAGATAAAAGTACCTCAAAGTCAGTCCATCCTCTTGAATTTTTACCTACAGGACCATGTAATCTTTAAGTACCACAAATCCACTCTTGTGAATTCTTATCTACACAGGGCTACATTTTCTTAAATTCATGTTTCTATGTTTAATGTAATTGAAAATTCATTATTAAGTTTGAATAAAATATAATTTCCCGCATTTACTTTTTTGGTACTTTTTTCAAATAAATTTCTAAATTGTAGTAGTATCTCATATTAAAATCCTCATAAGAATATTTCAATAAATATAAAAACATCTTTTACGCAAAAAGTACAAAAAATAGGTATGTTTTTTACCCCTTAAACCTTTGAGTTTCTAAAAAGTACCAAACTTGTATTTCTCATTTTTTTTGATACGTTATGAATACGACATAAATACATATGGTGCCAAAAAAGTACCAAAATACAGTTCTTACCCGTTTTCTCCCTAAAACGCCCGATTTTCAAAAAAGTACACTTCATGTGAAGCGAGTGTTTTTGGACAAGGCTCAGTCTCTAGAATTTTATGACCAAATTTGGACCACAAGAGAACTCTATTCCTATTGAGCCTAGACAGAGTGCGACTCAGTAATATGATCGAGTTGCTGACTGGCCACTGTAGGTTCGGTAGGCATGCGAGTCGTTTGGGACTCAATTACAATGACTACTGTAGAAGTTGTCATGATTTAAAGGAAGAGGAGGCGATAGCTCATTTTCTATGTTATCGCCCCGCTCTGCAGGGCATTAGGCAACGCTCACTGGGTAGGTCGCGTTTTAATGATCTTATGGACCTATCGGATATGGCTCTGTATAAGGTATATTTGTTTATCAGGCTATCAAATTGATACTCTACAGTGTAGAGTCTACACCATTGCCTATGTGTACCAAAATTCGAGAAGGGACCATTTATGGATCTACTAAAATACTAATATCTACAAAATATTTTATGTAGATACCAAGATTCACATGTATTTATGCACTTTTGGGTGATTCCCAAAATTGCATCGAATATCAAAATGATACTACCATTCATAGGGGATTAATGCGCGTTAAAGTGATTTCCTAGGAAGTAGTTATATGGGAACTATATCCATTTGTGGACCGATCTTCATAAAATTTCGTACAAATATTTATACTTGTATAGAACTTATTTTCACAGAATTTATTTAAATTATTTCTATTTTTAAGGCGTTTTTAAGTGTTGAAATTCTATTTCATGGGGATGTTTGTATGATGGCCTGATCTTTACAAATTTCAATAGGCTTCGTCCTTATAACATAAAAGTCCCACATATCAAATTTCATTGAACAGCTAGACCTCCAGCCAGCCTGACGGACATCGTTAGATTCATTTTAAAGGTGATTCTAATCGATTGGTATACTTTATGGTGCCTATTGGATAATTATTTCTATGCGTTAAAAACATCAGCACAAACGCATAATACCTTAAACACCTTATGGTGTGGTTGTAGGTTATAAATAACATCGTCAAATGCCAAGCCTATGTTAAATTAATTCTTGATCCCAAGTTTAACATAAAGCACATGACATTTACTAATGACTGACAATTGTCATGAATTCGATAATAGCCCTGTAAAACTTCTAAAAATAGAAACTAGAACACAATAAAATTTTATAACAAAAAATTGTTCAGAAAATGAAAAGGATTACATTAAAAATTCAGTCTTATTATATGTAATAAGGTAAAAATGCACTCTTGTTACTAATGGGCGAATTAACTGTTAAGAGGAACCCTTTATTTTAAATACATTTTCTTTCTAAATAACTATTTGAATAGATTATAATTAATGTAATTTATTAAACAAATATTAACCGATCAACTCCTGACCTCTAATAAATTTTTGTCGAATCGATCAGTATGAAAATCCGAATAATTGGATTCCCTATTCACAATAAAGTTATGTATGTGTCGTACTAATGCCATGTGGAACGAGTTATAAAAATTCTAAAAGGATCCGCCATATACAGACATTTAAAATATAAACATTAAATTTAATATCATCATTAAATTATTGATTACGGATTTAGTTAAACTATTTCATCAACTAAAAGCTTAAAGAACTATTTTATAAAAGAACATTTTTTTTTTTGTAAATGCAAACTACATACATAAATAAAATACATAAAAAAATCTCTTATCAATAAAATTTTAAATTTATATATTAAACGTTTTTCTTTTTATTTTATTTTTCTTTCAGACACTGCCAAAAATCTTTTCGTTGGCATCGAAAAATTTTAATAACTTTGATACTATGTCATTTGAATCAAGCACAATAACAAATACAAATTCATTATCGCACCAAGAACAGCAACAACAACAACAGCAGCAGCAACAACAGCAACCCACCCAAAATTCACAACACCAGAGCTTAAGCTCATTAAATACACAAAACTCAACCATGTCATCTTCTTCATTGCCTCTAATCAACACCACCGCAACAAATTTAGAAAACAATACTACAATGTTTGACGCCAATGCTAATGCTAATTCAAATGTTGCTTTAAACCCCTTACAATCGATTACCGAAAAACCAGAATCACAATTATTGGTAGAATGTGTTATGCCTGGTATATATTTGACCAAAGATTTTATATCATGGAAAGAAGAACAATTACGTGCCCATGGATTTACTCACATAATAATAATCGATAAACATATACAGGAGTTATACTATCCAAATCAACAACCAGATATATTTAAACTTTGTTCAATGAATAATGAAAAAACTAAAAATCTTAGACATGGCACTAGACATGATAATAGTTCCTCTTTAAATGCATTCGATTACTATTGCCCACCAACTGAAGCAAACCATTTGAATTTTGGTAAAGAATTTGAAGTGATTGACTTAAATTTTGGCGAAAAATCATACTTAACAACTGTTTTACCCAACTGCTATAGGGCAGTAAAGTTTATCAATAAAGCCTTACAAGCAGGTGGTACGATTTTGGTAATTGATTGTAATGGTGGCGAACAAAAATGTTTAACAATTATTGTTGCTTATTTGATGTATAAAAATAATATTAGTTTTAGGTAAGTACATAATAATAATAAAAAAACTCTCTATACAAAAATAAGACCAAATAAAACATTAAATAAAATTCTGATTTCAAATGTTTGTGTATTGTTTATATATTTTTTTTAGTTATGTTACATTTTTGAATCAAAAGGAGACAACAAGACTCTTATTGTTTTAAAAATGTTTATTTCAAAGAAAATATTATAAACTTATACTCTTATGGGGGTAAGTGATTATTAAAATTTCAAATATAAATTTTGTTTGTGTGAAACTTTATGAATTTTAATTACACTAATACCCCGGCTTGCGTCGCCTCGTTCTGCGTCTGCTTCTATGTTGCGTCTTTTTAAAATTTCTGTGATTTCGAAGTTGCGTCGTTTTTGTTTCAGTGTGCGTCGTTAATACGAAAATGTTTGTACAAAGCTAAAACAGAAAAAGGGAATTTCCCGTTCAAGTCTAATGTAAATACATTCATACATATGTATTCATTTCAAAACGTTCTAAATCAGGGGAAAGGGCGGTTGATATTGGAAGAAACCTTAGACTAGCCCCTTCTACAATAAAGTCCATTTGTTCCAGAGACGCTGATAAAATTAAAAAATTTTCTGAAACCACAACATCGTTACAACATAAACAGGTTACCAAAATGAAAAGTTCTTTAATGGAAAAAATGGCGTCACTTCTTAACATTTGGATGGAAGATAAAAATCAGAAAGAATGTCATTAAGTCAAATGGTAATTCAAAAGAAAGCACTAATTTTATTTGAAGATCTGAAAGAAGATTATCCGTTATCAAGTGCCGAAAGTGCGAAAGAATTTGATGCAAGCAGATGTTGGTTTGACCGTTTTAAAATCTGTGGAAATTTGCATAGCATTGCAATAAAAGAAGAATCTGCTAGTGCAGATACTTCAGCAGCAGAAAAGTTCAAACCTGAATTAAAAGCAATTATTGAAGAAGGCGGGTATTCTGCACAACAAGTTTTAAACGCTAATGAAACGGGACTTTTTTGGAAGCGTTTGCCAGGAAGAACGTACATTTCTAAATTCGAAAAATCTACGGCAGGATATAAATCTAGCAAAGATAGACTTACACTTCTTTTGGGAGGAAATGCAGCGAGAGATTTTAAATTTAAGCCATTTCTGCTCATTAGCGTGCAAATAAAAAAGCATGGATGACTGCATCTATATTTAGAGATTGGATGAACAATTCTGCTGCTCCCGAGCTAAAGGCTTATTGTTCTTCAAAAAATATTTAGTTAAAAATGCTCTTGTTAGTTGATAATGCACCAGGCCATCCTGTTTTTTCAGACGATTATTCGGAAAATATTAATGTTATTTTTATGCCCCCAAATACAACCAATGGATGAAGGTGTTATATCCAACTTCAAGTCATACTATCTGCGTTGAACTTTTTATCAACTTCTAAAAGCAACTGACGGAGATAACATGCCATCCCTGAAAGAGTTTTGAAAGAATTACAATATCCTGATGGATATTGGAATATAAACATATCTTGGATTCGTGCATGAACAGAACTTGGCGTCATGAACGGAACTTGACGTCAATTATGGGCCGAATGTATTCTCAAAGATATGTGAGATATTAATGATGTTCGACACACATGTAAAGAATCACCTAGAAATGCAAATTTTTATGGAATGGCAAAACAAGATATTAATGATCTCCTATTATACGAACCATAAATAAATTGTAAGTTTGACTACAATTCAGCGTAACAATACGCAGGACATTCAAATACTTCCGCTTCAGATCGAAGCAGAAGAAAAAAAGCTTTTTGTTGCTAAAATTTCTGAAGCGATGCAGTTGACATCACAAACAATGGACCTTTTTGAAAACAATGATCCGAACGAAGACCGCAGTTTAAGAGTGTCTAGAAAAGTGACCGAAGATTTAAATTATTATAAAGAAATTTATTTTAAAAAAAGCGTTACAATCCAACAATCGTTTGACAAGTACATAACAAAATTAGCAATATTGACACATCCCTCAGTTTATTTAGTCGATTTTAGATGACTAAAGTTGTAAAAAATACGATAAGACTTTTGTTTTTATTCTAAGAATTCCTTATTTTTAATTTTAATATTTTTTCTTTTTTTTTTTGCATAATTCCAATGAATTCCCAGGAAAATTTATATTAGTTCTACAACTAGTTCCAGAAGCTATGAAAAAAGCCTATACTTACTTGTTCTACTTTGGCGTTACGACTAATGATTTTTATTTTAAATTGTCACCTTCAGAACTAGTTCTGAGGAAGTGTTAGCTAGACAACACTTATTCTGTGGAACGATTCTAGAACTAGTTCAGAATAAGATTTTAAATTGTTTATTCTAATGAAATTTGTATACAGGTTCTTTTTAAACACTTCTAGGAAGTCATTCGAAAACCATTCATTAATTTATTCTCAGAAGTGATATAGAAGTCATACAGAATTAGTTCTTAAGAACTAGTTCTCTAAAACATTTAAAACTAATTTAACTAATAGATTCTAGACCATTGGTGTCAGAATTGGTTGTGATACCACTAGTTCTGAGGATGTTATTAAAGAATCTGAAGTGGTTATAATTACACCATTTCTAGAACTAATGATTTTAGAACATGTTCTAAATTTTTTCCTGGATTGTTATATTTTTACAATAATAAAAACTATTTAAAAAAAAAATAAATATTTTTTATTGAAAAATCTATTTTTTCAGCTAAAATTATGAATCTCGGAACCAATTAAATGAAAATCAATACAAATGTACGGAAAATCGTGCGTCGTTTCGGTTTGCTACGCGTTTCTTCAGGCCCTATTAGCGATGCAAACCCAAAAATTAATATGCAAATTCCCTATTTAAATTACAATATTTTATTAACGATGAAATTATTAATTATTCGGAATTACAAAAAGAGATTAAATTAGATGTAATACCGCCCACAGGTACTTACAGGTACTTTTTCACAGCTAAATTTGATTTTTTTTGTGTAATTTTATAATCTTGAGAGAATTTAGATAAAGTTATTAAGTAGATTACAGCAAGATATTTATTATACAAACAGAAATTCTTTTATAACATATAACTTTTATATTTTATATCTATTATGTATAATATCGCAACACATTTGAAAATAGTTTTCTGATATTAAAATTTTCTTGTAACATTTTCTTAATATATGACTATAAATTCAGTTAGGATGTTAGTGTGCACTCATTCCCTTAGTATAATGCATTTAAGAAGCAGTATTATTGACGCACTTAAATGTTATAATTTCAATGGAATCATATTTTACATTATTTTTTCATAAGATGATTTACTCATGATTATAATTATTTAATATATTATATATTAATTCTAATATGTTTTACATTCTTTTTATTTCTCAGTAATGCCTTTGCCCGCCTTAAAGATTTTTATAAGAAAGCTGATTTGGATCGATTTTATATTAGTCAACTTTATGAATATGAACCCATACTACAAGTTCAACGTGCTCAGTCACGAGGTCACAGTTGTTCTAGAGAACTTCATGCTGCCATTCTAAAACGTAAAAAGAGTCATGACGATGATGATGCAACATTAGATAATACCACATCAGTTACAACATCTTCATCCTGCTATGCTAATAATACGACCAGCACAACAGAGTTATTAAATAATTGTAATCCTCTAAATCGTTTTGATAGCACACAAATGGAAAGACAAGATATAAAACCGTCAATGACATCAGATAATCGTAATCTTCATACATTTCCTCGTTTCATGAGTGGAACAACTTTATCATCATCTTCATCATCATCAACAACAACAGGTGGTTGGTATAATTGGGATGATTATGCTATGGAATAAACAAAAACAAAAAACAATGCATGTTATATTATTAAAAACAAATACCATAATATGATGGAAATGTAATACATTTTTAATTTTTGTTTTCTTGTAATAAGAATATTTTAAAATTATATCATGTTAATGAAATGATATATTGTGAATAATATTTTTATGCAAATTTTTTGCATAATATGTAAATCGTTATAATATGTTACATAAATATTAAACATTTTCAACACTATGTGAAATAATAACAAAAATAATGCTAATAACAAATAAATATTTATTTGTTTTAGCATTAAATTTTAAAAATATCTATTAGAAATGATCTTTTACATATACATAATATAATTATTTCTCATACTGTTGTTAGGAATACTTAGTCTGGTAAGTGAAGAACTGAATTTGTTATGCTTTTAAAGAGAACAAACATTTCATTAAAATAATGATTAATTCAATATCTATATAAAGAAAATTTATTGGATGTAAAACGTTCAGGCAATTACAAAATTTATAAATTGTGACTAAATGTAATTTTATAACACAACTTTATATTTTGTCATTAATTACTTCTTTTTTACTTTTTTATTATACATTTAAATGTATAATTAGAAAAATCTAATGAAAAAAAAAGACTTTTTTTAAAATCAACCACAAATATATTGTAAAAATATAATTAAAACATTTTAGACATAAAAATCAGATCAATTATTTAGAAATTTACTTTATTAGTATGTTAGTTTAGTGTAAAGAATTTTAGTTCGTTGTTTAATTTTTTTATACTTTGCCTGTATTCAAATAATTTTTACATTTTTTTATTTCATCCCATATTGAAATCTTCATTCATTTAACATCATTATCTATAAACATTGCATTATACATAAAATAATAAAATCATTTTTCTACTCAATATTTTTTTTGTCTTTTTAAATATCAAAATTCACGTGTGATTCATTATAAAAACTTAATACTAAATGAAGATAATTTTATAATTTAACATAAATACATAAATGTAATTGTAATATTCGAATAAACAAATGAAATACATATTTACAATACATACAACTTGTAAAAATAAAATAAATACAAATACATACATACATTTTCTATATGTTCAATATACAAACATATTTGTTGTTTTATTTCAAAAA
>MINK01015951.1:0-16330 GCA_001735545.1 Phormia regina
TGTAGCGCCTGGCTATATGTAGGAAATAATTCAGTTTGTTGCGTTTTTTTTTTTTTGTACCTTGGTGTTTGTGGTGTTTTTGTTGCTCTTTTTGCAATTGTTCATGTTGTTGTTGGGAATACTGTTGTTGTGTTGTTTGTGACTGTTGTTGCCTTTTTTCTGATTGTTGGAGTAATTGTTGCACTTGTTGCTGATCTTGTGGTTGGTATATTTGTTGATGTTGTTGTGATGTAATTGTTCCTGTTGTATTTGTAAATGCAATTCTTGTTGTTGTTGATTGGTATACACCTTTCGTCCTTTCCCTTTTTGCTTCTTCTTTTGCATAGGTTTGATATCCTTCTCTATTTTGATTTTAAAAATGAGGGGAATCACAAACCTAGCCTTTTTCTAAAATAATATATGTTCTATTGTATATTACAGTGCCTTGATTTGAATGGGAACAAAAAAGTTGCAAATTTACCCCTCTATAATTAAAGTTTGATATGAACAAAACACTCTTTTTGAGATGTAATATTTTGGGAATCATATTCAGAACATACTAATCTTCATTTCTATTGTTATTTTATTAAACAAATTGTGAAAATGGGAATATAAATATTTTTAATACCGGACATTTGTTAATAAAGATATTTAGAGAAATATATTGAAATTTTGAGAGCCTATCATTCCTAAACCGAGGACAAAATTGTTTAAATCAAAAGTTCCGGTAATCTTCATTTATGACCTATAGAATCACTATCAAAATTGTTTAAAAGTCAACGTTGCCTAAGATCTCGATTTATACCCGTTTTCACTTACGAACAAAAATAATCCAATTCTTTTAACTTAACTTATGTAGGTGAAAACACAATTCGAATGAAACACACATAGTGGGCTTACCCACACATAGTGGGTTATGTCGAACGGAAAATATTTAACAATTACGTAGGATATACAGGAGAGATTTTTATATCATAACAAGTAAAATAAGTAACGTTTTTTCATAATAAATCAATTTTTGTTTGTTTTCGTCGAGGAATGTTGTCAAAATTTGTTTGGGTTTTTAAAATTTACTTTCTTGATATTTTTTCCAAATAATTATTTAATTGAAATTCAATCAACAAAACAAAAATCAAAATGACAATTGATAGCAAAAAACAAAAACGAAAATATTTTTACTTGAGCTTTACGGGTAGTCTCCACTAGAGATGAGGTGATGTTAAAACATCATGTTGAAATTATATTCTCAAATTTCAATTTCAAATCAATTGCGTACATGCATTTATATTACTTTCTTGTTTTCTCACTGTTTTGTTGTTGCATTATACGCACTTGCAATAATTTCTTTGCGAGTGTGTTGCTTGGTGTTTAAACATGTGTTGCTTGGCAATGTTTAAACATGTAGCAGTACTATTATTTTTTTTGCTCTAATATAAGCAAAGTTGTTTTAATTTATTTATAAGTGACTTTTTAGAATACATCATTATTTATTGTTTGTCATGTTTCATTTAAAAATAATATTTCGTTATATTGAAATTTTGTACAGTTGGTTACACTTAATATTAACAAATACAACACTGCTTTTGAAACTTCATTTAAACTAATAGCAAGGCAAATTCAATTGAATACGCCTTGATTAAATAGTATTGGTATTTGTGAAAAATACCGTTTAAAAATACTGCTACAAAAGAATTCTTAAGAACCTGTATCAATATAGTTGAGTTTAAATTACATAAGAAAAAAATCAAATTATTTTAAAAAGTGTTTAAATCAAAAACAATAACTGAAACTAAAAAGATGAAGTGAGTTTTTAACAAAATAAGTTTATTTAAATCTTTTTTCATTTACTTCTTAATTTATATAAATATTAGCCTTTAATAACAAATAATTACACTTGTCGGTAGACAAGTTAAAGATGACAATTGGGACTTTGTGCTAAAGAAGAATCTAAATTCGAAATTACTATAAAAAAATCATATAAAATCATGGATTTGATACTCATTTAACTCCCTAACTCACTTAAAATCTTAAATATTTCCTATGTTCTTTATCCGATTGCAAAGATTAAGGTATCAATTAAAAGCTCTTAATAGCGCATTTATAAAAATAAAATGAAAGAATATACAAGTTTTATAAAGATAACATTTTTTAATATTTTGTAATTTTTAGCGCAAAAGAATATTTTTTTGTGTAGAAATATTTTTTCTTAACTTTTTTTTATAACAAAAATTTTTTAATGCGAATTTCTTAGGGAAATTCAAGTTTCAAAGCTCTATAACTTCCAAAATATTTAAATGCGCTGAAAAAAATTTACATCATTATTTTCACCGATAGACGTACTATCAATCGGAGCTGAGTTAGGGAGGTCTATTTATGCCAAATTAGGGGAAAGATTTTTTGCGACAAGTCTAATTATTTGAAGTCAAAGGAAGCATTTATTTATTCATTTACTGTTTGATTTAGCAATAAATATAATGTAATCTAATTTAATGTGCGAAAAAATTAAGTTGAAGTAATAACAAAATAAATATCAGCCAAAAAAGTCGCATTCGGTAGCGGCGCTAGCAACCAAAATAAAATCTCCGTCGGCTAAACGCCGACTTAGAGCTGGTCGACTTTGTCCTCTGGTTATTTGTATTCCTTTTAACATACCGTCTCCACATAGATATAATATCCCAGCAAAAATAGAACATCCATAGAAGTTAATAAGATCCTGAACTTGTGATCCTGAAGTAATGCAAATTCGCATCATTTCCAATGAATTTAACATAGGCTTGTCATAGGAAGATGTTCTCTTTTTTGATACATATTCAATGAATAGGAAGTCATGTCCACGATGTTATGAAAACTGATTCTTTGGATTTTTTTTCCTATCACTGCAGGGAAATTAAATTTAATTTATACATAAACTTATAAATTTTTTTAATAAAATTAATTTTTCGTAACAAATATTTGGATGTTGTTTTTATTACTTTTTAAAATATCGAAAATATATATCTATTGATACTTTGGAAGTAGTGAAAATATTCTTTCTTAAAAATTACTTTTATTTATTTTTGCTGGGATATAAGATAACACTAACAGAGAGTGTCAAATTTGAAAGTAACCCAGAGGAGAAAGTCCTTAAGCCTGGACACATGGGAAAACCTTTATTAAAGCGGAAAAAAAATATAATTTTGAGTGTGCTGATGATTTTGATATGTTCCACAAATTAAGATCTCCGGCACAGTTATATTTTCTTTAAAAAAGGTTCATCCATGCAGTTCGTTTTTAATAGAAAAATACTTGAATTTCTACAATTTTTGTTTTTTTTTTTTTTTTTTTTTTTAATTTTTAAATTCTAAGGTGATAAAAATTCAAATACTTTTGTGAGGTAAATTCAATGAATTTTCATACTATTTCTGGAATAATTACAGTTTAGGAATAAGAAATAAAATTTGTTACCAACACTTTTCTTAGGTCTCACAGAGATCGTACCTCTGAATTGCAACTTCCCTAACATTTTACTTTTATTTTTTAGTTTAATTCAAAAAGCTGTCTTTATAATGACGAACCTTTCAATGTTTTCGATATTCCTTACCAAAAAATTCTGCAAAAATTAAACATGATTACTTCCAATAAGATTGCAAAAATATCGGATAACAAAAGTATGCGGTTACGGATTAAGTATTTTAAGAATTATACCACATTTTATTAAATGAACCTTATTTGCTCGACAAGTATTAACACTTGTTTTAAAACTTGAAATATCTTCCCTTTTTCTTATTTAATTAAAGAATTATAAAAAAGATAGAAAAAGATATAGTCGGTCAAGAGCTTGGATTTTTTGTTATTTTACTTACTATTATAACGTTAATATATAATATAGCATCAAAAAGGGGGTAATAGCAAAGCGCACTACCCTTTTTGTAGACACTTTACAATATATTTTCTTTTTAATTATATATTTGTTTCTATTTTAGTCCTTCCCTCATTTGCATCACAGAAGTGATGCACATGTACGTAGTAATTTATGTTTGTTAAAGGATATATTAAAATATATTTATTTGGTTGCTTTAAGTTATTTAAATATCAAAAAACAAAATGAATAATCAGGTATGTGATAGAACACGATTTCAAAAACGAATCGATTTTAAATCGAAAAAATGTGTGATGTACTTACATTTTTATTTTTGATAAAACATTATACTTAATTCACTTTCTATTAAATATTATTACATAAAACATATACATGAGCTGTATATGATTAATGAAAAATATATCATTGTTGAAAAATTATCTTTGAAATTGATCGAAATTCATCACAACTTTTCAAACCGATTCGATTTGAAAACGATCGGTTTTCATCACATACCTGAATATAAAAATATAATATGTACTACTCAAAAAGCATAGGCAGAAAGAAATGGTAGTGTTAGTAGTTAATACATTATTTTTTGACGTCAATTTTAAATTCTCACTGTTTGAATGTGGTTTGGATCATGACTACGGTCTATAATTATGTTTTGCTTAGGCTTAATAAAACAAAATTGTCTTACAAAATTTAAACTTACCAAACTGTAATGAATTAAAAATTTGATCATAAGATAATATATGATTTTTTTATAAATTTTTTTTAGATTCCATTGAAGATTTTTCTGAGGCATTTTTTAACGCGCTGGATAGACATGACAAGTCAGACAGTGAGAAAATACGTATTGAAAGAATATCTTAATTTATTTTATCTATTATTGTACCCTTCAGCACAGATGTAAAGGGTATATATAAGTTTGTCCGTTTATATTTTTAATAAAACTTAGCTTTATTTCCATATTTAGAAGGAAGTAATATCTTCAACGGAAAAATTTTTAGAAGAAAGTACTCTACAGGACAGTTTAGATAGTAGATCCGAGGTTGGTTTAAGTTATTTGTAAATATTTTTTAACTGATCGAAAATAATAAAAAAGTTAAAGTTTTGTTCTTTGATATTTATCGTGTGTATCGTTCTTTGTAAAAAAAATATATGTTCATGATGCATTGAATTATTTAAAAAATGCTTCAGATGATTAAAAACATTACATAAAAATAGAATTTGACAATGACAAAGATGAGCCTATGTTAAGTCAAGATGACGAAAATATTGGAAAAATCTGCGTTTTAATTCCGTTTCGACAATTATTTAACAAGTACAGAATAGAAATTAATACTTGCGATGATGTTGAAGCTAAATTGAATATGTCCAGAAATGTCCTATTGAGACATATTTTAAGGACGTTAAACATAACTATTTAAAAGGAAAAAAACTAAACTTGGACGTTTTCTTCGAATAATGGGGAAATCTACAAAATACCGAACAAAAATATAAAACTTTGTTATAATGACGTTTTTGTAGAAGCAATTTCTCCTGGAACTTTAATAAGTCCTTCGAAACAAAAGCATCCAAGTGAAACTAAAAAATCAAAACAAACCATATTGGAAATTGATACTAAGAAAAACATTTCTAAAATCACTGAGTCGTGGAACAAAAGACTTAAACGACTTCTACATTCACTATTCAATAATTCATTTGAAATGGTGAAGAAATGAATGGACGAGTGCGAAAAGGACAATTTAGATCTTGAAAAACTGAAAGATCTTACAAGAGATAAGGACGCAAGTATTTCTATATTCAACGATGGAGATGAGGTAAATTGGAAGGAAGATTTTTCAAAATCAGATTCCTTAATCCAATATAATAACGATATCTACAAATTTCAAATTTCTCATGAGTCTGAGTTAGATTATAATTAAATCAGCTAAATGTATTTAACGATGAATTTATATCATCTTGCAATGAAAATGGGTCATTAACAGAGTCTGAAGTAGAAAATATAAAAATTTCCAATATCGAAGATACATTTCGCAAAGAAAATCTGCCAATAACAGCTGTTTCTGTTGAATGCAATTATGGGAGTAAAGAAAATTTAAACAATAATGATTTTTCATTTCAAAAACAAAATGAACATCAACAAAGACATCTTAAAAGTGATATGAATTTCTATTTGCTTAAATTGGAAAATGTTTTCCAGCAAACTCACGGCGACCATTGAACATGATATTCAAAATGATGTATGGAATTGCGGAGTTTATATTTTTTAATTCGCAGAACGTTTTCTACAATCTCAAATTTAAACCTTGAATACCAAGGCGAATATAGACTATTTCTTAAAAAAATACTTTTTGAATATGGAGATCCTTTAACTTATATATGCCTTCATTGTGCACATGACATATCAAAATGCATTTAAAAACTTCGTAGCAAGATTTGTTTTAGATACATTTGTTGTATATTCTGCAAAAAATATTACGGTATTTTCAGAAGTAATGTAAACAATTTCAATGCATTTACATGAAAATTATGTGAAAATAAAAATTTCAAAATATAGTAAAAATTGCAAAGTATTGCAAAATGGTGTATGCCTCCTGGGGAAGTCAGCCATTCAAAAAAATTGACAACGCACAATGTCTAGTACCTCAAGGGTTGTGTGGAAACCTACACAGTATCTAGAAATTTTGATTTTATGGGTCATTTTGGAGGAAGCCATTTTTCTCTGGAACGGCTCGTAGGATTTTTTGCACGACTGTCTTATTTTGTTCTAAATTTTGTCTACTTTCATAATCTATATCGTTTATACTGTGCCACTCCTTAGTTTCTGTGATAAACGCTAGCAACTATTTGTAGTTATTAAAAGGAAGCTTTATTTTAGGTCCATTTTGTTGCAATTAGTGTGTTGCTGAATTATTCCTACATAAAGAATTAATATTTTTAATAAATTACAATTTAAATTTATGTTCAAAATTGGAACTTTTTTTTAAAAATTCACCAAAATTGGATATTTTTGACTTCCCGGTTTTTTAATTCCTATTTGGCTTAAATTTTCGCTGATTTTTCATAAAAATCCCTAAAATTGGGTATTTTTGACTTTCCGATTTTTGAATTCCCATTTTCGATGCTATCTCAGAATCACTTTTGGAGTCGATTTAACATAAATAAGTTTTATTTAAACATAAATCTTTGTGCCAAATTTTATTAAAGTCGGTCCATAATTAACCATAGCTCCCAAATGAACCACTCTTTAGAAAATCACTTTAAAGTGCATAAATAAAAATGTTAATATTAATTTAATATTTGACACATATAACATTTATATAAGTATAAGTGACCCTTATACTTATATATCGGTCCATAATTACCCATAGCTCTCATATAAGACCCAATTTGGGGAATCACCAAAAAGTACATAAATACAAGTGAATCTTAGTATCGAAGTAATATTCTGGAATGGTATGTTTTATTTTCCACTTAATACAAATATAGGTCCATAATAGGCTCCTTCCCAAATTTTGCTACACATAGGCAATGGTGTAGGGTATCATATGGTCTTCTCTCGTTTTTTTGCTTTTGATGATTCATTATTATTTTTCTTAGCAATATAAATTTTAACACAAATTGTAAAACTCAATATTTACACTGAGGGAAAAAATGTTCCAAAATCATCGGCAATTTAAAAATTAAACTCGTTATCGAATTTAATAGAGGGTAATGTCATTTGATTTTTGAATTCCATAACACTGAATGATATTGTTTCGTTTTTCCTGTAAGTGTATTTAATAGTTAATGTTCCTGTAAGGAAAGAAATAAAATGCTTTCTATATAATTTATGTATTATTTTTTTCTATATTTATACCATTGTTTAACAGGTTTATGTTAAATTAAATAAATGTCTATAGAAAACGAATGAAAAGAAAAAATAAAAAATATGTGCATTAGTTCATAAAAGTAGATTAAAGTCCCAGTCGAAGGAACTCTTTGTTCTTGTTTGTAGCAAACAAATCGTGTTACTGAAAACTCTTATGAATTTTGTCAAACCACATTTACCTACAAGAAAATATATGATAAGTGAAAGAAGCATACTGTCACTTTTACTAGAATACATTAGCAATATTAGGAAAATATAAATAAGGGGCGAAACATGTAAAAAAATATCTCATAGAATTTGGAAGATACAAAAATTATTAAAATTCATAAAATTACAGAAGTTATATATGTTGGAGTCTTAAAAACCTGTAGTAAATGTAATTAATATATAATAAATATATAATTATTTTCGCCCATAATAATTTTTCGAATGTGTGTTTTTGAAAAGGTTTTCCTAAAATATAGAATATTTATTTTAGACAATAATATATCTATTTATATAGATATATTATATATAGAACGTATTGTAATTGTTCGTATTTTGTGCTATATATGTATGATGTGCCCGAAATAGTCAACGTAGTAGATAGTCTCAAAGTATAGAAAACAAGTGTGAAAAATTTTCCAACAGTCATTTTTTCGCGAGGCACATTTACAAAAAATATTTACTTGCGTTAAAAAAGAATCACAAAATTAAAAATCATTTCTATATAATAAACTCTAACAAAATACACTTTCATTCAATATATAGAGAAATAATTTAGATTCGATCAAATTTGTTTATAAAATTTTTTAAAAATCACAATTTTTATTGAAAAGAAAATTGTTTAAAATATTACTAGGAAAACCTAAAATATGCTGATTGTTATGCCTTAATGATTTTTAAGGCTTTGTTATAAAAAGTTTTTTAAATTCAATTAAATTATGAATTTAATTTTAATTAGATTGGGGTAGTTTTTTAAAAAAAGAGTTAGAGCACTGCGCGAATATAAAGAAAACGACTTATTAGTTTGAGTATATGTTACAAACTGTAACTATTTATTATTTATTTTATATTTATTAATTTCTTTTTCTTTTCAGCAAAACAGTTACAATTTTTAGTTTTCAGCATATGTACCATTCAGGGTTGCCGAGTAAGTAGTATGTAAGTCTATGTAATTCGATTCAATATATATTTAATTAGATTTAGGTATTTATGTTAATTAAGTTTTAAAGTTTCATTTCAATAAACTTAGTTATTATTTAGGTAAGTTAAAAAAAAAAGGATAAAAAAAAAAATATATATGCAAAATTATGGAGAAAACCATCAGTGCCCAAAAATCGGCCACGCTGCAACACTGCTCTAATATTGAAAATATAAATTTTATTTGAATAACTCAGTAGGTGTTGATATTACATGTAATTTTGACCAGAATTTTACATAAACTTCTAGTTTGTACAAATTTTAATATGTTCAACTTTAAACCGCTTAACTTTCGCGCCACTCACTTGAAATGATTAACGCGAACTGTTTCTACATCAGAGTTGAGGGTAGTGCACTAAATTGTGAATGCATTCAGCTTTTCACTAAATCGCACTATAGTGACAAACATTTTATTTTTAACTATTTGCCACCACTATAGTTATAGTGAAACATTTTTTCACTACCATTAAAAAATTTTAGTGATATTGCAATTTTTTCACTATAACTAAATTTAGTGGTAGTGAAAAAATTTGCACTGCACTCAATAGTGCAAAATTTGAAATGACACTACACATAAGCTTGAAATAAAATGTGTTCACTAAACATAAACATGAACTTTTTACAATCAAAACTGAATTGATTTTAGAAAGCTATGATGGTAATTATCAAATTTATAATTGTTTTTGAACAACACTTCATAGTTTAGAGTTTCTTTTAGGGTGTTTTGAAGGTCAGAGAAATAAAAATTATCACATACGTATCTTATCGAAAAATAACAAATACAAATTTGGTTATTTTTGCAAATTTTAAAGTTTAGGGTTAAAAATTGTACTTTTTTTATAAAATATTTATTTTCTATTTACTGCCTTCTTCTGCTCCAGTAGAACGCTTGTTCTCTTTCAGTGGAATAGTGGACGCTCCTCGCAGAAACAAATTAAGTGATTTCAATTTCGAAAAATTAGTTTTGCTTAAAGCAAATAATTGCTAAATTGCTTATAATCCTAAATTTTTATATTGTTTTCTTAATGAATTTTTTTCATATACAAAAACCAATTTTAAATACAATATTTGTATAAAACATTTGTTTTAAAAAAACATTTAAATTGGGTTGTGAAAATGTGCGTTAGTCTTTATTTTGTATTTAGTGAATAAAATTTAAAAAAACATTAAGTAATCTTTCAATTTAGTGAATAATTTTCAAGTTCCACTAACATTAGCGGAGGATTGTTTTATGCACCATAGTATTTAGTGAAAAAAATAGGTTGCACTAGGCTTGAGCTGAAAAAATTTTAACTATCACTAATTAATTTTAGTGGAAAAAATTTTTTTTCACTACCACTATGCTTAGTGAGGCACTACTAAAAAAAGTTGTAGTTAAACATTTTGCACTATCACTATCAAGTGTTAGTGGAAACTGAAAATTTAGAGAACTACTCCAAATTCTGTTCCACATGCATTCGATTTACTTTAAAGGATTTTAATGTGCTACCAAAAAAATTAGGGCTAAAATCAAAACATTTTTTATAATTACCCATATATATTTTTGGAAAAAAAAATTAAATTTAAAGAACTAGTTTTTTTTTTCTAATTGTTTTTTAGTTTTCTGACTTACTAAGAAATATGATTCAATTTCACACAACTATTGAAATTATTTTTTATAGTTTTTCCCTACAAATATTGAATACATTAACTTTTTTGTATCAGTACATTAGTTTGTTAGTTTACTTATTCCCATTTAGTTTAAAAACGCCTTTAAAAAATATTGACTTTATGGTTGTGGAAGTGTTGTTATAATAGAGGATGTATCCTCAAATTGGGGTTTTATTATTGAAGTTTTTGATATGATAAAAATATATTTATTTCAACAACATTGCTCTAAAGACAATTAAAAGTAGTAACTTTAATACTAAATTTGTACTTAAAGTCAAAAAAATTATTAAAATTTCCAAAAGTAAGCAAGAGCTTAAATATTTGATCTTTAGACTTCAACAAGTTGTTTAAAATTCAAATAAAATGTCCAGTATCTAGATAAAATACAATTTGTCAAACTAAATAAAATAAGAGTTTTAATCCCGAATGCTTCATTTTAAACTTTAGTAATAATTCAAAGTGAAAGATAAAAATTATAACCGAGAATGTAAAATTTCTTAAATTTTTTTAATAATAATTTTTTGGATTAAAAAGATGAAAAGATTTGATTCCTTTTTAGTTTACACTGTAAAGTAATTACTAGAGTATCCAATTATGCAGGTTTATTTCACAAATAAATCAATATTTCTAAAATAACTTTTTTTATTTTCTGTATGAAAATCATTCTAATTTTTTCATGTCGCATTTTATTAATAGCCGAAGAAGTAAATAAGACCAAAAACTTGTGATGTAAAGGAAGTACATTGTCGGATAATTTCCTTTGAATTTAACATAACTTCTCACTGGAAGATATTCTATTTTTTGTTAACTATTTAGTGAGAGAAATTATGTTTTATTAACATTTATGATAAAAAATAATGCATTAATTTATTTTTACATTAATTTCTACATGTATTTGCAAAAAATAGGAACTTAATCTCATAGCCGAACATTTAATTTGAATTTTTAAAGTATTTGAATTGTATTACTTCTTGAGCACAAGACATTACACAAAAAGTACTTCCCTAAAAATGTATATTTTTTATCTTTGCTAGAATATAATACAATAATAGAATATAGTACATTTTGCATTTCCCATAAAGATTCTGTTTGATAATGTTTTTAAGCTTAAAATTAATCAATTATAAATCAATATAACTAAATGCTATCTACCAATAACCGCCGATCAATGTAAATATTTTTGATTTAAAAAAATTTATAGTAAATAAAATTAAAACGTTGAATGTTTTAAGTAAAATTATTTTGTTTATTAAAAATTATTAGGGTTTAAAATATTAAAATCACTCAATATCGAATATACTGCGATAAAGGGCCAAATCAATTATATTTGTACTTGATAATGAAATTGATTTGTTTCCTTTCTTTTGTTTTTCCTCGTTTTTGCGGCAACATAAAATTTATTAATATAAATTCTTTGTGGAATTGCTATCCATGTCATGCTTCACTAAACTAAAAATTAAAAAAAACAAAAAACATACAAATCGCTCACGTTCACCACATTTTAATCATCAATTTGTTTTGACAATGTGGTTACTCAAGCACATAATAATTGCAAAGAAATACCACAAAAAAATGTATGTTAGTAAAAATAATTAAAAATTAATAAAAGCTTTAATATTATCTCTTGCAAACATTTGTAGATTTGTATACCCTACACTAGCATACAAAATTGGGTTGATATCGGGGTTGTGCTAATGTTTGTAACTCACGAAAATATTGGTTGAAGATCCATATATTTAAGTAAATATTAGACACCAACAAATTTTATATAAATGTAAAGCAAAGTGAAAAATTAAATGACCATAGCTTCCATATAGGATTCGCTTGTGGGAATCACTTTAAAATGTATAAATTTTACATATCTATTGTATAAAATAAGGCCCTTAATTTATTTTTAAATTAAAGAATTATTTAAAATATCAAACTGAGAAAACTTTTTTTAATGAATTTTGGAATTTGACCCTATTTAGAAACACGTTCAAATTATTATACACCATAAATTATATGGAAATATTTATTTTTAAACAAACCCCATTTCAAAATTCCACTTTTTCCATAAAATGTTCTTTAAACTCCCGGTTTTTAATCGTTAGGGTCTAGCTTTTTAAGAAAAAACAATGAAATTGTTGTTTAGATTTTTTTCATACACAGAAAAATGTTGGTACATAAATATAAGAATATAGTTTCATTGATTTTAGTTCATAATATGTAAGATACAATTTCTTAAATATTAAAACTTTTTCAAAAGTCAAGAAGACTTAAACAAATTGTTTAATTTTTATTTATTATTTTCATTTATAAAGAAATTTTTAAAATTTTCTTTGAAAAATTTTTAGTTCTTAACTAGTATTGGTACCATTTAACAGAAAAAGCTCTGTTTAATAAAATTATGTACATATGTATGTACTGTAGAATAGTACACAATTTTTTCAAATTTCTAAACATAATTTCTTAATTACTTTTTCTTGGAAAATAGCCACTTCTTGCTAATCTTTTTCATTTTAACTATTTTTATTAAGAATTTGCATTAGAATCTTATTAAAATAAATCAAAATGTAGGCAAAAATTTTGCAAAATTCCTAAAATTTTCATAAACATTTCAGAACAATTTAATAATATCAATGAACCAAATTTTATTTTTTATGATTTAAAATATATGTAGTTTTATTTTCTCTGTAGAATAAAAAAGTTGAAATAATTCTCACAACAAAAGACAGGCGCGGATCCACGGGGAGGGAGAAAAGGAAATTTCCCTCCCCAAAATTAAAACTCTTTATGAAAAATGTGTACTAAATCAAGAAATTTGAGGAAATAGTTGTTAAAATCATATTATTTTCCTCCCCCAAAAGCCTTAGTTGAATCCGCGCCTGACAAAAGATATTTATATTTTTCATTTTTTGATCGAAATCATAAATGTAGACTAAAGTCAAAACTTTAATATAGAATGAATTAATTTCTGGAGTAGGTGTACATTGACCACATCAGTTATTGGACTTGTATTCTATTCTATAGTCATATCTATGAATATGTCTTTCATCAATATGTCTTTCTTTTGAAAGACATATTTTGAAGATTTACGCTTTTAAAATTTAAATTTTCTGAAGCCAAAAGAAACGTAACATCAATACAAATTTTAGTAAAAATTATAATAAAATTTTATTTGCTATTATATATTTAATAATTTGCAATATAATTTTTTGTTACAAATTGTTTTTTATTAATTTTTTAATAATTATTAAAAATGTAAGAAAATCATTAGATTTTTTGATATTATCGATGTTTTTTGAGCTACAAGTCTGTGATCATACGTAGTTTGGAAAAATAACCTAAATAAATTTCAGGCTGATCCATAGAAATTTTTATTTCTTACAACGGAGTTGCAAAGAAAAAAAGAAATGAAAGAAAAGATTTTGGAAATAAAATGAAATAAAGCAGGTGTTCCAAACATTATAAAGGTAACAATTTTATAATAAAAAGTTTTTGTTCAGGATGCTGCTGTTGTAGCTTTTATCGAACTATAATGGCGCTTATAGACATTGACGGAACTTTGGCCGAAATAAGCTCTCAACTCATAGGTGCCTTTCACAATGGTAAAATTTGCAACAGTCAGAGCTGTAAAATAATGTATTAAAAGAGAGACTCATCATCATTTTTGTAATTTTTAAATTCAAATCGTTTATTTTTCGTACTTTCGAAAACTTTCGACTTCATATATATTATATGAAATCCCACGAGAAACATAAATTTGGCAGGTTGTAATTAGCTTCCTCTATTTCAAACTTAACATTTTACTCCCGTTTCACGCCAATCCAATTAACCGATCACAAGTTACAGATTTGATTCCAAAGATTTTCTATTTTGCCTCACCGTATAAAATAAAAATCTCTAGGTTTGCTAAAATTTGAATCATAAATCGTTCTGAGATAAAATGATATTATATTAATAATAATAATAATAATAATAATAATAATAATAATAATAATAATAATAATAATAATAATAATAATAATATTATATTAATAATAATAATAATAATAATAATAATAATAATAATAATATTTTTTAAAATTTTATATATACAATTTTGACAAGAGAGAACGAGAGAGAATATGAAGGGATACAAAATTGCCCCTAGGGTAGACTGGGGAGCGTTCACAACTTTTTTGCATAAAATTTATTGATATCGTGAACCGATACCTTAATATGTTCACAGTGTATTTAAACCCTTTTGATCCTGACTATCTTCATGTTAAATTAATTATACCCTACGTCACCATAGGTGGTTCAGAATCACATTTTAAATCGTTGTAACGATGTCCATCCGTCTGTCCATCTGGATGGATGGCTGCCTGACAATATTTCAATGAAAGAGCTTTGTTAATTCATCAAGATCGTTTCATAATTGACCATAGTACCTCCTCCGAAAATCACTCTAAAGTATATAAATCCCATACGAATGATAATATCTATCAAATATTCGACACAAATAATATAAACAATTTCGTAATTAAAATCAATTTTTACTTTTTCTGTGTATGTTTTGTATAATAGAAACAACATTGTCAAAATTTATTAGAATCGGTCCATAATTTACCATAGCTCCCATATAAACCCTATTCAGGGAATCACACTAAAATTCTCATAAAATCATATAGATGTTAGTATCAATGCATTGTTCTGCATTTGTATAATTTTAATTTTATATTTAGTAAAAGTGTTGATCTACTATTGGCCAAAAGTCTAATTTTTAACTGATGCACAATGATGTATGGTATCACATGGGGTCTTGACCGACTATAGCTTCTGTGTCGTTTTTATTATGAATTTGTGAAGTCTTATAAACACATAAAGTTACATGTAACTAAATAAGGATAACAAAAAAAAATCAAAATTAATGGATCACAAAAAATGTCTATGAAAAGATATTTATATGGCTTCACAAGGTATGCGTATGACAAATATACAAAATCGGGAGTAATTTTATATAATCTTCATTTTTAATGGACGATATATTTATATTCAGTCATAAATGTGAATAAAATTTAAGATAGTATTTTAGCTAAAAATAAATGTTAATATATTTCCGAAAACTAAAAATTTTAATAAAGTTCCATTTATTATTAGAGAAGTGAGATTTTTTATTTTCAGAGGTTGTTCAGACTAAGACCACATTCGTTGAACTGACAATACGTTTTTCCAAATCAAGTTCATTCAGTATGTCTTTTACAGAAAATTAAATATAAAAATCTTTTTCCTTAGCCACGAGAGAAGAAACGACCATATAATACCCTACACCAAAATTCGGGAAGGAGCCAATTACGAACTTATACTTGTATTAAGTGGAAAATAAAAAATGATATTACAGAATATTAGTTCGATAATAAGATTCACATGTATTTGTAGGAAGATTTTTTCGTTACTATATTTGCACAAACACATAATACCTCAACCACCTATGGTGGTGTAGGATATAATAACACGTGATTGAAATCTATTATATATCATTCTGTTACGTTTAAATGTATAAGCATTTTAATTCATTTTCGTGATTAAATACGACATTAATCTTTAATTTCTTGATGTACTTCTAACATATTGTAAATCGTACTGTTTGTACGATTTAAACCATCTTTGTTTTATATAATAATGCTGAATCTAGTTTCTAATTATTTTACTGAAAACGCCAGTTTTTATTGAAATCAATATTCGAGCTTATATCAAGTATATTTAAAAAACTATATCTTTCATTTTTATACCCACCATCAAAAAGATGGGGGGTATATTGATTTTGTCATTCCGTG